>BSBK01000253.1:980000-1007500 GCA_027943335.1 Chamaecyparis obtusa
GAAGCCAACCCGGTAAAAGGTTACAAAACACACTGTTAGGTGTGACCTTGTTAGAGGATTTAATCACCCTGCTAGGAGTGGCCTGGTAAGAGGTCTTGAGAACAATTCAATGGAATTGTCACCTTGTTAGAGGATTTACAATATGGCTGTTAAACCAACTCGGTTAAGAGATTTACAATTCACTGTTACAATGATAAGAAGGTAACAATGAAAATGACCTGTATAAAAATGCAACTGCCTTGCTGATTACAGATCTCTATTCTGCATAAGTGTGATCCTTTGAATATATCTCTGGTGCTCCTCAACGATATCTGATCATCCTTCACAAGTTCGCACACACCTTTCCTGTCTCTCTTCTATATATCTTCTGCTATGTGTATATTTTATTTTCACATTTGACCTTTTATTTATATGATTTTAGATTTGTCAAATCGACATTACTTAGTATAACAGTCAGCTAAATTAAGAAAACTTTATTTGCAAAAATCCTTCAAGGGCCGACAGTGCTCGGTGATCATAACTTTCTACAATCTTTCGGAGACCAAGGGAACTCGGTAAACACTGATAATCCTTTTTCTTCAAAAATCTATTGAACTCGGTAGATGCTAACTTTTCTTTGATAACCGACTGAACTCGGTAGATGCTAACTTTTCTTTGATAACTGACTGAACTCGGTAGATGCTTACTTTTCTTTGATAACCGACTGAACTCGGTAGATGCTTACTTTTCTTTGATAACCGACCGAACTCGGTAGATGCTTACTTTTCTTTGATAACCGAGTGGACTCGGTAAGCACTAATTTTACTACCTGACAGACCGACTGAGCTTAGTAGGTACTGAATGCTGTGGACTATGACATAGTGTGACATCAAAGACAATACATAATTTGAGTAGCAATTTCCTTCAGATAATTATTTCCAACATTTGGCTTACCGACTGGAGTTCTTGGAGATTTGGTTGGCCGACTAGGTGCATTTATTGTTGGTAGCTTTTGTTGTATTCTCCTATGTAGATCTAGAGGCCGACATGGAGAATTAAATGCTTGTAAGGCTATTTGAGAGCTGGTTGTTGTTGCATTTAATATTTGTTTGTAATAGGAGCTGACTTGGCTTAGGAGTTAATTGTTTCTTCCTACCAATTTGTGGCTGAAGATTAGTATTTAAGGAGTGTTTGGGTAATTTTTTAGAAGCAAATTTGAGTAAGTTAGTGATTAGGTTTGGATCCTGCAAAATCTTGAAGATCAGATTATTATCTGATAGTTTGTAATAATAGAGCTAGTGGTTTGCATGCTTGGAGACAAGGATATTTCTTGGAGGCTTGCGAGCTCAAGTTTAGATCTACCTTAGTGTTTTCTATCAATTGCTAATTTCTTTCAGAGATGGACTAGCTAGAAGATTGCATAAATACTTTGATTGTATTTGGCCCTAACCCAGAAGGCCTTACAACTGGGCATGTTAATGAAAATTCAGTTGAAAACATTGTCTTGTGTTATTCTACATTGTGGTGTTTGGCTGCTTGTTTGGACTATCCTTAATTGGATCCTCCTTACCTGTACTGCATCAGAATGATCTCATAATTATCGAATGAATAGTTATAATAGTGTAAAAAAGTAGTTTGTAAAACTCTTAAACCATATGAATAGTTTCAAAGCTCTACAAATTTTCCCTATAAGAGGTTTCAAAATATTTTAACATCTATCATTGAATTGTTGTGAGAAATCTAATTAATCTTTACAAAAAAAACTTGTTAAGGAAAATTGGTTACACTACAGAATCTTGTTACCTTTATAGAGTCTCCATCCTTTGGTTTTCAACTCTAAAGAAGCTCTCTAAAATCTAAAATGGAAGAGTATAATCTAAGAATGCAAAAGTGATCCTCAAAATATACTTTTATAATAATCTCGAAAACCACTAGAAAAACTTTTCAAAATATTGCTCTTCTAATAATTTAATTAAATTTTGAGAAATAAAGTGACTTTATTAATAATATTTAACATTCCACTTAAGTTTCTTTATAAGATTTTGTTAAATTAATTAAATAAGATTACCCATAAAATAGTCTTTTATCAAATATATTCAATTATTAAATTAAATTATTTCCTTTTACTTGACCTTAGCCTATGGTAAGTAAATAGGCTAAGTATCTCCAAACTACTAAATAAAAAGGGACATTATAATCCTCCCTTCTTGAGATCCCTTTCTCTCAAGAAATTGTAGATTAGAATATTTAAGAATCTATTCACCCTATGAAAAGATGCTCCTTGATTACTCTACTCATCAATCTTGACTCTCTAACATCCAAGATCTCCTAGATACAAGATCTAATCTTTCCTCCTCATCCAAGATCTCCTAGATACAAGTCTCACCATATGAAAAGATGCTCCTTGATTACTCTACTCATCAATCTCGACTCTCTAACATCCAAGATCTCCTAGATACAAGATCTAATCTTTCCTCCTCATCCAAAGGTGGAAGCACCTATGACAATGTAATATGCTACCTAGTTTCCTTTTTGAGGTACAATACATGAAACACGTTATAGATCTTACTATTCTTTGGTAGATCAAGCTTATATGCTACTTCCTCCACTCTCTAAAAAATTGTGTAAGGGCCATAAAGTGATATTTTAACTTCTAGACCACTTTTCTCCAAGGAAGAATACTTGTAGGGCTTTATAGATACAATAAGACCTTGTCTTCCATCTCAAAGTTCACTCTACTCTACTCTACTCTATGCATATTGACTCTCTTGAATCTTATTATTAATATTCATATAAGGTTGTGAAGGGAGTCATCTCAATCGACATATGATACATTTTGTTCTAAGAGTTCTTTCCCAAATGCAACCACCTAGCATAATCATTATGTTGGACCACCACATAGTTACCTAAATATCCCTCAACTCATTTATTCACAATCTCTTTTTTATCATTTGTATATGGGTGGGAAATGTTATCGGTGTCAACTTGATGTGATCTCACCTAAATGGCTCCTAGGAAAAGTCACCGAGAAACTTGCTATCCCTTTCACTAACTATATTTCTTGACAACCAATGGAGTTTTAACTCCTACCTAAACAAATCTCTATGGTCTTTAGTGATTTCTACTCTGATGAGATAGATAAGAAATACCCAAACTAGGTCAACCAATTAACTATCATAAAAATGAAATATTTTCTCGATACCTTTAGTAAACCAATGATGATGTCTATGTATGCACTCTCCCATTTTTTCTCTAGAATAGGTAATGGATGAATCATATTGGCTGGAAAAGTGTTCTCTCACATATTTTAATGACAATTCAAGTATTCCCAAACATGTAAAAAGAAATAATCCTTGAGACATTCCCATGAAAACCTCTCTCTTATATTCCTAAATTCTTAAAATATCCTATATGTGCTACTAATAGGGTATTGTGGATGGCTCTAAAAATGTTCTCCTTAAGATTAGACTTAAGGAACAACTAAACTACATCGTTATTGTAAATAATATCATTTAATACTCTATAAATATCATCCTAAATCTTCTCATCCATCACCTCGCATGCAAATGTGTTTTTTAAATAATCCACCAAAAGGTGAGCCTTCCAATAAACTAATTTTTTTCTTATAGAAAAATTAGTGGGTTTTGTGATTTGATCATTAAAAATGGTGCAAGGAGGGAGACAAATAGCCAAGGTCAAATGCACACCTAACTATCCATCCACCTTGCAGAGTAAACACAACGGAAGAAAAAAACACAAAGAAAAATACCAAGGAGAAAAGGAACAACAAATGATTATTGATTCATCCAATTATCTGCATACATGCCCGACTGTGAGGCCTTCCGAGTTACGACCAACAAGATTTCACAAAATCAAAATCTATAATCTATCCCTTATAACCATCTTCTATATCTCTCCAATTTGTTTTCCCTTCTATACCTAGTCATCCCTATTTATACTTGCCAAAATGACTCACAGAAGATTCTAGATCATTACATAAAAGAAGGCCGACCACAAAATGGTCTACACACATCCCTAGACAAGATCCAAACATTAAATTCATAACCTAAATTAAATAGATAAGTCGACTCAAACTAAGAACAAAACACAAACAAACTCGGCCAAAGAAGAAATGAGCATCAACAAATAATAGGTTCACTCAACATAGGAAGGAACGCTCAGTCAACACTGGACAACTCGACACATACAAGAACACTCGGCCAACACTGGACAGCTTGGCACATAGGAACGCTCGACAAAGATTGTAACTCAATAATGATTGCAACTTGACACTTACTAGTAGAATGAACAAAGATGAACAAGATAGCAAGGAAACCCTAGATGCTCCTACATCAGACAACCGGAGTTGAAAGAAATGATTTTCCTAAATCATTGAGAAATCCATGTAGCATCTTCAATTGGTTTATTCTTCTACTTCACCAAATATTCATAGTAATATTTTCCTCTTGTGCTTTTACCAATCCTATGATCTAATGTTTTTTCAACCTCTTCAACCTTCTTCTTAGGATAATTATCAGGTATAACAACTTCATCATCTAACTCATGATATTTATGCAAATCATCAATATTTAATATAGAAGATATATCCATCTCATCAGGTAACTCAATTTCATAAGCATTACCACTGTCAAACTTCCTCAAAATTCTACAAGGACCAAACTTCTTCATTTTCATCTTACTATATGTTCCAACAGGAAATCTACCCTTCTTCAAATGAACCATCACCTCATCACCAACTTCAAAAATATGATGTCTCCTAGACTTGTCAACATTTTCCTTATATTTATGATTACTTTGTTCCAACTTCAACTTCACATCCTCATGTAAAGGCTTCATAAAATCAACAAATACTTCCCCTTCAACACTTCTCTTTTCTTCACAAATAATATCCCTCAAATCTAATACTCCTCTAGGTTGCATTCTAGTAACAATCTCAAAAGGTTTTTTTCCTGAACTCCTATTCACATAATTATTATATGCAAACTCATCTTGTGCCAATACCATATCCCAATTACTCGGCTTATCTCCAACTAAGCATCCCAGTAAATTACCTAAGATTCTATTCACAACCTCTATCTATAAATGGAATGTAGAACTAAACCTCAACTCAGTATCCATCTTCTTCCACAAAGTCCTCCAAAAATAACCAACAAACTTGCTATCTCGTTCAGAGATAATACTTCTAGGTAATCCATGCAATCTAACAATCTCTTTAAATAAAATCTCAGCAACATGCACTGTATTTGATGTCTTCTTACATGGTATAAAATGTGCCATCTTAGAAAATCTATCCACAACAGAAAATATGGAATCATACCCTCTTGTTGTCTTAGGTAATCCAAGAACAAAATCCATACCCATTTCACTCCAAGGTTTCTCAGGAACATAAATAGGTGTATACAATCCAATATTTTGACTTACTCCTTTTGTAACTTGAAAAATTCCACAACTCCTTACAAACTTTTGAACATCCTTATATATATGTTGCCAATAATACTTTTCTTTAAGAAAAATTAATGTCTTATGAATTCCAAAATGTCCAACCAATCCACCACAATGCTTTTCCTTAATCAAATTAATTCTCATGGAACTTCTTGGTATAAAAACTGAATTCCCTTGAACAACATACCTTATTGGATGAAATAATCCTAAAACTTACTTGGTTTTTCTGATAGATTTGGTGCTTTTCACTCTCTCCATGCCTCAGAAAGATTGGGTTCAGTATCATATAACTCCTTCATCTCATCAAAACCAAGAACTACAACCTTCATCTCGGTCAACAGAGAATGTCTTCTACTCAGTGCATCTACAGCTTGATTAGTAAATCCACTCTTATGATTGATCACAAATGTGAAACTCTATAAATATTCAACCCACTTCATCTGTATCTGATTCAACTTATGTTGACTTCCCAAATACTAAAAATCTTTATGATCAATATATAACACAAACTCCTTAGGAATCAAATAATGTCTCCACTTTTTCAAAGCTTGAACAATAGCATAAAACTCTTGATCATACACAAAATACTTCCTTTTAGCATTATTCAACTTCTCACTAAAGAAAGAAATAGGTTTACCTTCTTGACTCAACACAACTCCTATTGCACTACCACTTGCATCGCACTGAACTTGAAATACCTTATTGAAATCAAGAAAAGATAACAAATGTAACTCGACAACCTTTTGTTTCAAAGTCTCTAAACTCTTTTCAGCTCCACGTGTCCACTTAAAATCCTTTTTATATTCTCAGGTGTAGGCCACTCCAAAATTGCTTTAACCTTCTCAGGGTCCATTTCCAAACCATTAGCTGAAATCACAAATCCTAAATACACAATTTATTCTTTCATAAAGGAACACTTATTCAAATTAATCAATAGCTTATCTTCTTTCAATCTTTGCAACACTTGTTGAATATGCTCAAGGTGCTCTTCCTTATTCCTACTGAATATCTGAATATCACCCAAATAAACAATCATAACGGTACCCAAAAATCTATTGAGAACTTCATTCATCAACCTCATGAAAGTACTAGGTGCATTAGTAAAACCAAAAGGCATAACCAACCACTCATACAAACCATCTTTTGTGTTGAAAGAAGTCTTTCATTCATCACAATCCATTATGTCATCCATCCTTGACATGGGAAATGTATACTTCACTGTTATATTGTTGATAGCTCTAGAATCAGTACACATTCTCCATTCTCCATTCTTCTTAGGTGCCAACACAACAGGTACAACACATGGACTCAATATTTCTCTGATCAAACCTTTTTTCAAAAAATCCTGCACTTGTTTATTAAGTTCTTCATTCTCAATAGGTGTCAATATATATGGTGCTTTATTCAAAAAACTAGCTCTAGGAATCAGGTCCATGCAATGACTTATACTTCTTGCCGATGGTAAACCATCAAGAATATCCTCTGCAACAATCTCCTTGTATTCATTCAGAAAGTTTTCAATTTATGTTGGTACTCGGTCATTACTATCTTTTGTTTCTTGTCCATTACTATTTTCTTTCACTCGACCATTACTACCCCAACTCAGCCCCTTAGGAATTATAGAAAAATAAACTTGGTTATTCTTCATGTCTTTCTCAAATTTATTTCCACTAACCTTGCAAATTCTCATAGTAGTACAGGTTATCTCATTTGGAATCTCAATCAAAGGTAATAATTTTTTCTTTCTTCCATTCACCCAAAGATTATATTGATTCAATCTACCATCATGCACTACATTTCTATCATACTGCCAAGGTCTACCCAACAGAATGTGACAACAATCCATAGGCATAATATCACATAGAACTTCATCAAAGTAATTTCTAATCTTGAATTTCATAATACATTTCTCACTTACCAACAATTTATTCTCATCCTTGATCCATGAAACACAATAGGGTTTAGGGTGTCTCAACCTCTGCAATTGCAACTTTGTAACTAGCTCCTTTGATGCCAAATTTGTTAAACTGTCATTGTCAACAATCACCTTGCAACATTTTCCTACCATCTTACATCTGGTCTTGAAAAGACTTCTCCTCAGGACAAGTTCTTCATCAAATCTTTTATTACACAAATTTCTCCTTACCATCAAGTTTTCTCCAACCTCAAGTCCATTTGATGAACCCTCAAGATCCTCTTGTACCATAACATTTCTATGACTTTTTTCATTTCCATCAGAGTGTCTACACCCAAAGGATCTATGCCCTTATTTTCCAAATCTAAAACAATTACCACTAAAACCACCTCTAGAATAAGAATTACCTCTTCTTCGGTATGATCTAGTACCTCCTCAGTAAGAACTACCACCTTTCCACTCAGTCTTACTTTTATCTTCATTTTTCTACTCAAATTTTCCCTTATCTTGCGTATAATTATCAGATCTGCCACCTTCACCATATGAACTACCTCTACCTCTCTAGAATCTACCACCTCTACCTATATGTCTATGTTCATGCTTCTTTGTCAAGATCTCCTCAGCTTTCAAGGCATATTGATATGCTTCTTCCACACTATCCAATTTTACAAAACTTATTTCATCTTGGATTCTAGATCCTAGTCCATTCATGTACCTTGCCAATTTCTCAACCTCATCATCCACATGTCCAGATCTGATGTCCAATCTATAGAATTCCTCAGTATATTCCTTTATAGTCATGTCCCTTTGTGTAAAGTTTTGCATCTTCCTCAACAAGCTAACTTAGTAATCAACAGGAAGGAACTTCTTATTCACCTTGTTCACCATTTTAAACCAGGTTCTGATCTTTTCCTTTCCTCTTCTTTGTTTATCAGTTTGCAAATTCTCCCACCACAATGAGGCATGACCCTTCAACCTAGTGACTGCAATTTTCACCTTCCTATTATCAGGAGTTTTTTCAAACTCAAAGAAATTTTCCATATCATAGATCCAATTCAACACAACATTAGTATCCAACTTTCCATCATAAGGAATAACTTCAACATCAGGCTTTGAATGTTCCCTAGTTAATACTCTCAATAATATTTCCTCATCTTGATCTTCCTTAGGTTCTGGATTAGGGTCGGGTGCCATCGCTTCATCATCACTCACATCATCAAGATGCGCTCCTCTCCTTTAGGATATTTCCACAACATCTAATCTAGCTACAATTTTTCTTAACATGTCCATCATGACATTATCAACATTTCCTATGCCTCGAACCATCTTGAAAAATAGGTTCCTGCAAGATTGTAACCCTTTGCAAGTTATAGGTCAAATCCATAGATCTTACATCCTATAGCCAAATCCAACTTAGGGTTCTACATGATCCAATCTCCTCAAGGATGAACCTTCACTCTGATACCACCTGGCGCAAGGAGGGAGATGAATAGCTAGGGCCAAAGGCATGCCTAACTATCTAGCCACCTTGAAGAGTAAACACAATAGAAGAAAACAACACAGAGAACAACACTAAGGAGAGAAGGAACAACAAATGCTTATTGATTCATCCAATTATCTGCATATATGCTCGGTTGTGAGGCCTTATAGGTTACAACAAACAAGATTTCACAAAATCCAAATCTAGACTCTATCCCTTATTACCATCTTCTATATCTCTCTACCTTTTTTTCCCTTCTATACTAGTCATCCCTATTTATACTTGCCAAAATGGCTTACAAAAGATTCTAGATCATTACATAAAAGAAGGTCGACCAAAAAATGGTCTGAACACATCCCTAGACAAGATCCAAACATTAAATTCGTAACCTAAATTAAATACATAAGTCATCTCCAACTAAGAACAAAACATAGACAAACTCGGTCAAAGAAGAATTGAGCATCAACAAATAATAGGTTCACTTGGTACAGGAAGGAACGTTCGGCCAACACAACTCAGCACATACAGGAATGCTTGACCAACACTAGATAGCTTGGCACACAGGAGCATTGGGCAAAGACTGCAACTTAGCAATGACTGCAACTCGAGACTTACTGGCAGAATGAACAAAGATGAGTAGGATAACAAGGAAACCCTAGATGCTCCTGCATCAAAAAACAACATTTTTTGTATGCTTAACATACTCTATGTCAAATTCATATGTATGAACCTTGCTAAACCACTTTTTTAAATCTCTCATTCAAATTCTTCTACTCTAAGGACTGTTTCAAGGTTTTATAGTTGGTTCTAACCACAAAACTCCCACCTACCAAGTATTGACTAAACTTCACCAATGAATGCATGGTGATAAATGTTCCCTTATTGTTTATAGAATAAATCCTCTCTATGTCTTTGAGCTTTTGGCTCTCATAAGTATGAGTTCCCTATTCTAGATTAAGACTTCTCTAATCTCCTCACCTAGACCATTATATTTTAGAACAAAAGGCTAGATGAAATTTGGTAAAGCCAACATGGGAAAAGACCTCATTACCTTCTTAAGTTCTTCAAATGCCTATTGAGCCTCATCTGACTACCTAAAATCCCTTTTCTGATTGAGATCTATTAGAGGTGCACCAAACTATAAAAACCCCTTAACAAACCTCATATGATAGTTTCACAACTTGAATAAATCTGACAACTCTATAAGTTCCCTCACTTGTGGGTAATCTAGGATTGTTTGTATCTTTTCTTGATGTAATTGAACACCCTATGAACTAATGAGATAACCCAAGAAGAGAATTTTTATCATTCCAAACTCGCACTTGGAAGCCTTGCATATAAATAGTCTACCTCCATGATTCTAGTATCTCATTAATATGTCTCAAGTGTTCCTCCAAAATATTGTTGACCATATTTGTTTCATTAAATAAAGCCAAGAGAAACTTTATATTGGACCAGATTGTGGTAGGGGAACTACTCAAAAAAATGACATGACTAGAAACTCATAATTTCTATAGTGATACTAAATATTGTTTCATGAATGTCTTACTCCCTCACTTTGATGTTATGATACCTCAATTAAAGACCAATATTCAAGAATTACACTACACCATGCAATTCATCAAACAAATCTTCAATCTTGGATCTATTTTTAATGGTATTTTTATTCAAGGCATAATACCTATACATATCCTGACATTATTATCCTCCTTCCTCATCAAGAAAATTGAAGAAAAATGTGGCATGAAATGGGTTTAGTATTCTCTATACATCTATTAAAACTTCAGTGGCATTTTCTATCTCATCCTTAAACTTATCAAGGTGCTTATAGGGAGTAGTGATGATAATATTAGAACCCTCATCCAAATAAATAACATTCTCAAACCATCAATTTGAAGGTCTCCTCCAAGGAATCTTAGTGATCACCATACTATAATTTTCCAATACTATTTGAATGCGCAAATGATTGTGATAACTACTATATGTAGAGACCTTGGAAGAAATCAAACAATGTGTTTCCCATTCCTCATCACCATTTCGAAAAATGCTCTCCATTTTTTTGTTGACAAGATTCTACAAGTGTCATTGGACATACCTTTCAATAAAACCTTGTTTCCATCCACTCTAATCTTAAGCTCCATCATTTGAAATTTTATAGATTACTTTCCTAGGGAATGAAGTAGATTCATACCCAGTAAATTATTAGTATGCTTTAAGTATACAACATAGAAGTCATCAGTAATAATGTAATTTCCAAGTTTAATACTCAATTATGATACATATTAGGTGCATGCAAAATTAAAATAATCTTCTATATAACATGAAATCCTTCAAAATACTCAGAATGTATTCACCTCTTAGCTATCAACATTGGATCCATGAAATTGTGGGCTGCCCCACTATATACTAAGAATGTCACTTATTTCCCTAGCAAGACTTCATAAAATATGAAAGAATTAATTTTGGGTGTACCAAATACTTTATCAATAGCTCCACCTTTCACCCCCTTACATAAACTCTCCCCATCTCTTAACTTATTATCATCAAAATCATTGTGTTCATATCCCTGAATATATTTTTCCTTCTCTTCTTCCTCACTATTAGAGACTAGCTTAATATAATGCACCTTATCATTTCCTAGATACCCATGAATCGGGCATAATTATCATCATCAAGATTTACCTTCTTGTGCCAATCCTTTTGGAAAGGTCTCTTGTCCTTATGTTTCTTATTGGATAATCCTTCTTATTGAAGTTTACTTTTTGTAGTTGTATATTTCATGTCTCTAACCTTTTTAATGGCTTCATATAGTGTAGGCGGGCTAAGTGCCTTTATCCATCCTAAAATGGAATAAACCATACATAAAATGTGTAATCAATCTCTTCTTTGCAATGTCAATGAAAAAACTAATAGATTCTAAATACCAACAATAAATGTATACATTGATCTCTATTGTTTAAGTTATGCCAACTCCTTAAAATGAATCTCATGATCCTTTTTGTCAAATCTATCAATAAGTCTCTTAGTGAATTCCACATAAGATATAATTTGGTCGTGACCTAAGAAATAATGTGGTCATGACCTAATGTGACTAACCAATGATGCTACTATTCATGAGACACTACCATTCAAGTGAGTAGTAGCGTATTTAACAAATTCTCCTTCTGCCATGGGATTTGGCCAAAAATAAGTATCTAGGTTTTGCACCCATGCTCTAGAAATATTATTTTGAACCCATCATAGTAGGGAATGGTTAGCTTGCCAATATTCCTCTACAAATCATCATTATGTGCTCCACCACTCCTTTTAGGTCTATGTTTCAATACAAGGTCCATGTAGTCATGAAAAGTCATTTCAAACTAAAAATGTAAATTTGAATCTCTCCAATATTGTTGGAACTCTTGTTATGTAGGTTTATTTTGAACTTGTGGATGGTTTCTAGGAGGAAATTTAGGCATAATATGCCTAGATTTATTTGTTCCAACCATGAAATACTGATTTGTAATTGTGTTGTTAACTAAACCATCTCCATGACCATCATTTCAACAAATATTGTTATTATTATTATTATTATTACCCAAATCATATTGAGTCGTCAATTCACACATCTGAGCTATTCTTTGTTGTATCTCACACTATCCTCTCACTACATCATTGATAATATCCTATGTTTTAGGTTCCTAGTGTATTTTGTACTCTCTATCACTAATGTCTATTCCATACCTTTCACCTTTTGTAAATGGATCAAGTACTAGTGTCTCTTTAATGTTTGGGTTTGATATGTTTCTTATTAGGTTGTAATGGTGTGTATAAGGTTGCATTACCACATTCACAAGTTTCACATCACTATTGTTTATAAACATCCAGACTAATAGGCATCAAGGCTCTGATACTATTTTAAAATCCCTTAGTAATTTCAACCCTCAAATTCTTGTTCCTTTTAAATTTTCTTGACATTGTCATTACACATTTTTTTAATTTTTTTGCAAAAATAAATTCATTTGATATTTATATGAGTAGACAAATAATGAAGAGGAAATACATTGGTTGAATAGTAATAAATAATAAAGATGAAATACATTTATTGAATGGTAAAGAAAATACTCACAAATTGAAATGACACAGTTTCATTAATTTTTCAATAGCAAAATTAAGTTTACAAGAGTATAAGAATAATCTCTAACCTTTCATGACATGCACAATCTAAAAACATTATACTGACTTTCAAACATACACAACAATATTGACTTTATATTGACTCCCAAAATGATACAAAATTATTCCCACATCTAAAATAATGGAGGTAAATATCACATTAAGAAGTAGTGATGAAAATGTAGGCTTAACTCTTCTAAATCCACATTTAGCAAGGAGAGTTTATAGATTGAAATATTCCCATTATGATGTTTTGGTTCAAACAATTTGACAGAAACTAATGCCAACTAAAGTTATAATTTTCAATGCCTCATATATCAGTTCCTTGTCTAATAATAAATATAAACTAGCTTCTTTAGCCTCTCACACATCTAAAATATATGACTTGGCATCTCCTTTACAGTAAAAAGGTCTCTTTAGTCTCCATGGATAGCTAATGAAAAAATACCTCATATCATGGTCTAAGCACACATGTAATTAAAGGATATTGCTACACCCATCAAATAATAAGAATGGTAGCCAAAAGTGAACTATTATTGTTTGATTATGTAGATAGACCCCTTTACTTTTTCAATAACTCTAGTCATGCTCCTTATGCACACCTTAAGGACTTACACACAAGTTAAATATCTCATAAACCAACATAATTTTAAAACCCATGCCATTAATAGTCTCACAATCAACAATATACATAGTTATAGTAACATCCTAAAGCAAGAAACTCTAGAAATTTGTCTCTACAAGAAGCTTTAGAAATTTGTTAATCTTTATCATTGAATTAACTTTGAAAAATCTGATCGAACTCTCCAAAAAATTGTCTAGGGAGGATAAGTCACACTACTAAATCTAGTTAGCCTTTTGGTTTTCATCCTAGGGTTTCCATATCCAAAATATAAGAAGAAAGAAAGTAATCTACACATGCGAGCCTCAAAATGTACTTCTATTATGATGCCAAAACCCACTGGAAAAATATTCAGATTCTCATTTTTTAATAATCTATTTAAACATGAGAAACAAAATGACTTTATTAACCTCCTTCAATATTCCATTTAAGTAACTTTATAATACTTTATTTATATTAATCAAATAATATTACCTATAAAATATGCTTTGCTAGATAATATCAAATAATTAAATTAAATTATTTCCTTTTACCTAACCTTGGCCTACAAGAATCTTACTCCATCTCCTTCTAGTATTATTGTCCTCAAAGCTTGGGACAAGTAGACAAGATGAATGGACAAGATTCTCTTTCACTTTGAGTGATTGAGATTGAATTTGGCTTGATCCATGTGAATGCATTTCCTCAAATCCTATTGGTTGATTTAATTTCCTCCCCTTTTGTGTTGTTGAGAGAAATTAGGATTTATTAATTGATTTAAACTCATTTATTTATCCATGTACCTATTGAATGGGTTGAATTTGATTTAATCCAAAACTATACAATTAATAGAATTAATTGCACTTTGATTTGATTTCACTTGATTAAAATGCTCTCAATTTTGATTTATCTTGAATTAAAGCTTGATTTTAATTTTGATTGGCTAAATGTTAGATTTAATTTAATTTCCTTGATCTTTTCCTCGATTCGCTTTGATTTGCCTTGATTTAGTACTTAATTGTCTTTGTCCATTTTTCAGTGATTACAATTATAAGCATGGATTAATGCACCCAAGCCTATGAAATTTGAGAAATATATCATTTTTTAGACTTCTCGAATTGAGCCCAATCTAACATGTCAAACTACACTATTAAAAACATCACTAATGATTACCTCTCCTATGATATAAAAAAAAAGAGTAATCACTCCATCTAGAAAAAAAACCATGTCAAATATTTCCAAAATGCATCAAAATGATTTCTTGTGCATGTGCTAATCTAACCTACATATCAAATCCTAGAAATGCATGTGTCTCACTATGAGTGCATACATTGAAACACATACACCTTAACACAAAACATATACTTTTTAGGGTACATACATAATCGATCTCCTCTTTGTGTGCACCAAATATTTAACTCTTTCAAGGATTCTTGTATATGCCATTTCTCTTATTCATTTGTTCCTTTTTTATGAATGTGTTGAAATACTCTACATATGACACATTTATCCACTCATATGATGAACTACAATTGATTGAATACCTGAATGACTTGAAGATCAGTGATTAAAGATCACCGAGTACTGAAATGATATGTAAGACAATTAAATTAGTCATTATGTTGTCATTGATGTCAACTAGTTTTGACAGTACTTATCATGTTAGTTACAAACATCTAAACATCTGTAAAGAGGAGAGAAGAGATGAAGAACTGAGATATCTACATAGAGAAAGATGGATATGACAGATGAGGATAAGGAATCCTTTGGGTAACTTATTGATGACTATATGACTTCATATTGTTGACTTGATTATGTTACATTAACCTATTATGAAGGAGGAAGCAAAATGAACAAGGTAATGTGGTCGGTAAATGAAGCACTTCAATATACACCAAGCTAATGTAGTGTATACCAAGTGACAGTATTAACCGAGCTTGTGTTCACCGACGCATTTCTTTGTTAACCAAGTATGGATGAAAGTATTAAATGCTCAAGTTTAGCCGACATAAATTGATGAGTTGGAAATTGTTATGATTTCAAGATTAAGGATAAAGTTTGTTATAAGATCCACGACTGACAAAATATAGAGAAGATCTAAAGGATGGAAGTGAAATGTGTTACCGACACAACTATCGAGGAAGGTTTAAGAGGAAAAATCTATGAAGGAGATTAAGCAGAAAAATCTGATGGTTGATATGAAAATGGTTTATCTATCTATATAAGAGATATGAGTTTCATTATTTAAACATGTCGAAAAAAAGAAGACTGTAGAGATTTTGCGTGAATACAGTTTCATGCATGCCTGATCAGACTGGTTGAAGGAGAACTGAACTGTAGAACAATACTGAGCATTAGAGAGCTATTACCAAGTGAAAGTAAGTTGAGGAAGTAAATTGATATATTGATCAAAGGATTTTTATGGGCTTAGAATAGATCTAAACATTTTCAAGCTAAGTTGTATTGTAATTAGATCAACTACTATTTTAGTTTAACCATTGATACAGAAAAATCTCTTAACCAAGTGGACTTAACCATCTTATGTTATGCCCCTATGTCATTCAATAAATGTACATTGTTATCCTATTGACCCCATAGTGAATGTTGGTTGAACGATAACTGTTAGTCTTAAATCCTCTAAAAAGTTCACACCTAATAGTGTGTTTGTAACCTTTAATAGGGTTGGCTCTTCACTGAGCTCACTTCAGAAGAGCGAAAATTATTTTGGGTTACCAATCCCAGGTGGTTTTTACCTTAACAAGGTTTCCATGTTAAATCATTGTGTTATGTGTTTCTGTGATGATTTCTTTATTGTAATACTTTACATACTGCATATTTGATTTGGTTGGTAATCATTGTGAGTAAATTAACTGGTAATCAGTAAAGGCACAAATAGTTTAAGAGTTTATGTTACCGAGTTGCAGAATTTGTTGAAATTATTTTGAAAGTTACATCTTAAGATTTGGGACTGTAGGATAACCGATCTAACTGATTCACCCCCCCTCTTAGTTATTCTAACAATTGGTATCATAGCATTGGTTGCTTGGAAAGAAGTTTTAATGACTTCAACAGAAAGATCACAAGATGTATAAAAGGGAGGTTACTGACACTACAACAAAGACAACCAAGATCACAGAGATAAGGGCAAAAAGGTATGTTACTTTGCTAAAGAGAATGATACTAATACCGACATAGATGATGATGTTAAAGTAGTATTTGCTGTGATGAAGAATGATTCTAAGGAAGAAGAAAGGTATGTAGAAACAACACTCATTTATAAAGTTAGTAAACATGATACTTGGATCATTGATAGTGGTTGTACACATCACATGACTGGTGATGAAGAAAAGTTTAATCATCTTGAGCATTATAATGGAGGATCAGTAAGAATGGGTAATGATACACCATGCATGGTTAGAGGAAAAGGATCTTTATTGATAAATGATAAAATCAAATGTGATAATTCTTATTGGGTAAAATGATTGAATTACAATTTGCTAAGTGTGGCATAGCTTAACAACACAAGTCATCGAGTAGCTTTTGAAAGCAAGAAGGTAAAGATATTTGATGAAAGTGGAAAGCTTGTTGGAATGGGAGCACAATCTAAAGGTAACTTATTTTATCTTGACAATGTTGAGACTTCTTGTTTACTGATGAAAAATGAGGATGCATGGTTATGGCATAAAAGGTTATGTCATGTAAATTTTGATAACATGATTAAGATCAATAGAAAGAAAAAGGTTAGAGGTCTGCCTAGCCTAACAAAGCCTGATCATGTTACGTGTCATGAATGTCAAAAGGGGAAAATGACAAAATCTAGTTTTAAGAGTAAAGACTATTCAACAAAAAGAATCTTGAGCTACCTGAAGAAAACAAAGGAATATGGCTTATGTTATCCTAAGGAAGGCAAATTTGAACTAAGAGTCTACACCGACGCAGATTGGGCTAGAAATATAGATGATAGAAAGAGCACAACCAGAGGAGCATTTTTCTTTGGTGAAAGACCTGTTACTTGGACAAGTAAGAAACAACCTTGTATTTCTCAGTCTACTGTCAAAGCAGAGTATGTTGTTGTTGCTACAAACTATTCAAACATTACTTATATCAAACAAGTGTTGGAAGGGATGAATGAGGTAATCACTGAGCTGGTGATTATATATTGTGACAACACTAGTGCAATAAATATTTCTAAGAATCCTGTAATGTATTCAAATACAAAGCATATTTCTATTAAGTATCACTACTTAAGAGAGAAAGTACAGGAGAAGCAAGTCAAACTGGAATACGTTACATCAAAGGAGCAACTTGCTGATATTTTTACCAAGCCTCTACTGAAGGACACTTTTGAATACTTGAGGACTAGACTTGGGGTCTATCCCCTATCTACCAGTCACTAATGTGATCTGGAGGTTGCATCAACCTAATCTTATCAAAAGATCATTCATGTTGATGCAACATAGCTCACACTTTGGATTATGTCTAAGGTTGTGAAAGATTTGAGGAACTAGAACAAAGAATTGGCATATCAGTATACTGAGATACATTGTCTGCACCGAACAAAAGAGAGTCACTTGGCTATTGCAGAGCTGTATGTTTTATGTTTTTCTTTGGCATTTTTGTTAAAGGGAGAGATAAACAATATGATAAATAAGGAGATCATATATATCTAAGGGAGAGATAATCTAAGAAAGTCAGGGAGAGTTTTGAAGATTTGTTGCTGAGAACAGAAGGAATTTGAGAGCTGAAAAGATCAAATCCACAGAGGAAAGTTTGCACTTATAATGTTGTCATGTAACGTAGTGATTAAATATATTAAATATCAAGCTAGGGAGAGCTTATCGAGCTACAAAATTTACTTACATAGTTGTAGAATACATGTTTGGTATGTGTATGGCATATTTCATATTGCTTGTGTTGTCATCAATGTCAAATGGAGAGATTGATGAACTACAACTTATTGAATACGTGAATGACTTGAAGATCAGTGATTAAAGATCACCGAGTACTAAAATGATATGTAAGATAATTAAATCAGTCATTATGTTGTCATTGATGTCAAGTAGTTTTGACAGTACTTATCATGTTAGTTACAAACATCTAAACATCTGTAAAGAGGAGAGAAGAGATGAAGAACTGAGATATCTACATAGAGAAAGATGGATATGACAGATGAGGATAAGGAATACTTTGGGTAACTTATTGATGAGTCTATGACTTCATATTGTTGACTTGATTATGTTTCATTAATCTATTATGAAGGAGGAAGAAAAATGTACAAGGCAATGTGGTCGGTAAATGAAGCACTTTAGTATACACTGAGCTAGTGTAGTGTATGGAAGTGAAACGTGTTACTGACACAACCGTCGAGGAAGGTTTAAGAGGCAAAATCTATGAAGGAGATTAAGCAACAAAATCTGATGGTTGATATGAAAATAGTTTATCTGTCTATATAAGAGATATGAGTTTCATTATTTAAACATGCCGAAAAAAAGAAGACTGCAGAGATTTCACGTGAATACAATTTCATGCATGCCTGATTAGACTAGTTGAAGGAGAACTGAACTGCAAAATAGTACCAAGAGTCAGAGAGCTATTATCGATTGAAAGTAAGTTGAGGAAGTAAATTGATATATTGATCAGAGGATTTTTATGGGCTTAGAATAGATCTGAACATCTGCAAGTTAAGTTATATTGTAATCAGATCAACTATTGTTTCAGTTTAACCATTGATACAAAAAAATCTCTTAATCGAGTGGACTTAACCATCTTATGTTATGCCCCTATGTCATTCAATGAATGTACATTGTTATCCTATCGACCCCATAGTGAATGCTAGTTGAACGATAACTGTTAGTCTTAAATCCTCTAACAAGGTCACACCTAACAATGTATTTGTAACCTTTAACAAGGTTGGATCTTCACCGAGCTCACTTTAGAAGAGTGAAAATTATTTTGGGTTACCAATCCCAGGTGGTTTTTCCCTTAACAGGGTTTCCACGTTAAATCATTGTGTTATGTGTTTCTGTGATGATTTCTTTATTATCATGCTTTACATATTGCATATTTGATTTGGTCAGTAATCAATGTGAGTAAATTAACTAGTAATCGGTAAAGGCACAGACAATTTATGAGTTTATGTTACCGAGCTATAGAATTTGTTGAAATTGTTTTGAAAGTTACATCTTAAGATTTGGGACTGTAGGATAACTGATCTAACTAATTCACCCCCCCTCTCAATTATTCTAGCACTATATGCTACATTACCCTATATGTACACTAAAATGTGAGTTTCATACTTTGAAACACATGTTCTTCTATTTATTTTACCCCCCCCCCCCCCCAAACCCAATTGCAACCCCTAAATGCACCTTGAGCTCATAATTTTCATGCATAGTGATGTTCTACATCTATCAATCACTTGTAGTGCCTCAGATACTTAGCTCAACATTGATCTACTGGAATGTTCTATGTATTTTCACATCTCCTTGATCTAATTTTTTTTATGGAATCTTAAGGTTGATGACCTAAAAAAAATATGTTCACACCTACCCCTATTTATTCACCCCAACCCTCACTTTTCCCCCTAATCAAAATTTGACCACCTTTCCTCCCATTCATGTATTTTTCATCTTTTTTCATTCATTTTCCTTCTATTTCTCATTTCCCCTTCTTTATCATATTTTTCTCTCTCCATTTATTTTTTCAAGAGTGACTGATGTTATTTTGTCTTGATTAACCTCTTGAGGGACATTGTTCTTCCATCTTATTAACAACATTTTTTCCAAGCAACTAGGGAATATTAATGCTCATTTCATCCCAAAAGTTCTATTTTACTTCTCTTTGAAATGACATTATTTTTACTAAATTATAACGTTCTTTCAAAGAGGGACAAAATATAAACACCTAAACTCACCTCTCAACATTTCTTTTGTCATCGATTCCCTACACATCACCAATTTCTCATCAATAAAATAAATTTTATCTATTCAATTAATTATCCCAATATTTTTATTAAATAAAATGAGACAATTTTATTTAATCAATTGATTATTATCTAATGTTCAACCTTAAATAAATAAACTTAATATTTATTTATTCAAGTACATCATTCTTGTTCCAAAAATTAAGTAAATAAAGCCTATTTATTTAAATCTCCTTATTTTCCTTGCATCATTGGTTGACTTAAACAAATTATAATTTATCTAATCATTTTCAAATGTCAAAATATGATTAATTAAGACAAATCTCACTCCACATCTAGAATTTTATGTCCAAAAGAGCCTTTTCCATGTACGTGACCCATGCTTCACAATTATTATGACATTCTCTCATCAAGTATTATTCATTCATTCAATCTAGAAAATTTGAACCCTTCACATAACTCCATTAATAGATTTTGGTCTCTTTAAAAGGTCATTTTCATATTTTAAATCTACAAGTTTCCAATATTTCCAACATCCCAAATTTCCTAGATCATGGAACCCATTTTGTGTATTGAGTACAAGGTTTGATTTGGAGGTAACCCTCATACTAATCTCTACAATTATTCTATTCATTAATCCTTCATCCCTAAAATCTACAAATAATGCATCATATGAGCTATTTTATGAATTACACTTCATGGAAGTAATTTTATGCTCTTATTTTGACAACCAAGATTCTATACTTCATCAAAAAATTATGTTATCATGTCCACACTTTGTGTGCAACAAGAGGATTTTAGCAAGGGATATATGTATGTGTGTGTGTGTGTGTGTCTATATATATGTTTATGTTGTTACTATAACTGATGGTGATGATGATGAAGACCAATAGAGATCAAAGGTATACAAGATTGTGGAATGATTAGATCAATTATTATTTTTTCATTGATGTCAAGCAATTGATTTCTGGTTTATATTGAGTTGCCACATCATTCAGAGTATGATATAAGTTTAGTGAGTTAAGTAAAAAGAAGAAGCAAACAGTTATGAAATTGAGAAATT
Organism: Chamaecyparis obtusa; assembly: GCA_027943335.1. Classification (NCBI taxonomy): domain Eukaryota; kingdom Viridiplantae; phylum Streptophyta; class Pinopsida; order Cupressales; family Cupressaceae; genus Chamaecyparis; species Chamaecyparis obtusa. Next base: position 1,001,579 of record BSBK01000253.1, read on the forward strand.
AAATGGGCAGCTAATACAGATCAAAAAATAATAAGATTATATTGATTTAGTTATTTTCTACTAAACATTTGATTATATCAGGTCAGTAAAGAAGATTGGTCAAGTTAGTAAACAAAACAGTTTGGTTACTGAGCATGAAAAAGTTACTAGGTAAAAGGAAAGTAAGTTTTGGTAAAGTGAAAGCAAGTCAAGACACCGAGTACACAAATTTAGTTACCAAGCAAAGCAAACAAAATTTCAGTTGAAGGAAAGAAGTTAGCCACCAAGAAGGAACATAAATTAAATATAAGGATCAGAATGATATTTTAATGATGAGCTACAGTGATTTGGAAGATTCTAAGGATGGGGAAGAGTTAGTTGAAGAGATCTAAAACCAATAAAATTCAAGTTGATGATCTATGGTAAAGATCTAAGCAGAAAAAAGTGAAGTACAAGTTCCAAGAAAGTTCAAGTTATGAGGTGAAGATAAAACATTTTACCGAGTTCCAAATTCATTGAATAAGTTCAAGATGATGATTTGATGGTTGAGATTAATCAAAGGAAAAAATTAATAAAGGAGATTAAGAGGCAAAACATAGTCTATATAAAGGATGAAATTATATGAAGAACAAGTTGGCAAATAGAAAGGTGGATGTGTAACCAACTGATGCAGTGAAGAAGAAAAAGGTTGAAATCCAAGTTTGCAGGTGGAGTTTGACAAAGTGTTGAGGCCAGTGGAAAGTGATGGAATGAAGTGAAGACAAAGAGTGCATAAGGGATCTGACTAGGCAAGAGGTAATTGCAGATTTATAGATCAATTTATATACTATTTCTTATTAACATTTGTAGTAGAAAAATCTCTTAATCGAGTGGAATTAACAATCTTATTGTAAAACCTTGAGAGAGGTGACATTCTATAAGAGTGTTTGAAGACCTTTAACCGGGCCACTCCTAACAGGGTGAAGATCCTAACAGATCTAAGGAAAATCCCCTAATAGGGTCACATTTAACCAATGTGCATTTTAACCAGATTGGCTTTTAACCGAGATACTTCAGAAGAGTATTTATTTTGTGGGTTTCAAATTCCCATAGTGGGTTTTCCCAAATTGGGTTTCCATGTTAAATACTAGTGTTATATGTGTTGAATGTTTATTGTGAATGTTATTTTTTATTGATAAAGTTAATTTACTGTTATCGGTTAATATTGAAGTTTGTCTGGTCGAGTTGCTACCGAGTTGAATCAGAGAAAGTTTTAAGGTTTGAAGAATCATTGATTACTGATTCACCCTCCTCTTAGTATTCCAACAATTGGTATCCAGAGATAAGTAATCTAAAAGGGATAAGTTTGAAATAATTGAGTAAAAGATCCAAAGATGTATAAGAGGGAGGCACCAAAGTTGAATAGGGGAAACTTCTCTACATGGAAAACAAGAATGAGACTGCACATATCTGGAATTGGAGAGTATGCAATATACTATCTTGACAATGAGTATTCACCACCACCATTTGGGCCTATGACAGTTGAACAATTAAGAGAAACACAAGATCACGCACAAGATCACGCACAAGTTATGATAGAGATTTCTTCTTCTCTCACTGACCTGGAGTTCAATGACCTTAAAGGTTGTGATACAACAAAACAAATGTGGGATAAGATTTCATTAGTATATGGTGAAGATCTGCATGTTCAAAAGGAAAACACTAAAAGTCTAAAAGGCAAATTTGATTATATGAGAATGAAAGAAGGTGAAAATTTTTATACAATATAGTACAAGATTAAAGGAAATTGTGAGTGTTATCAGAGGTGTTGGAGGACATATAGAAGAAGAAGATGTAACAAGTAAAATACCAAGGAAATTTTGCCTATATATGCTATCTGAGTTGTCTGCAAATCAAGAATTGAGATCCATTCCTCGGATGTTTGTTTCACTAGATGCTACAATTGGTAAGTTGATCCTCTTTTAAGCTTAATGAATTTGATAATAGTTTACCTACTACTTCTAAGATTGAGTCTACATTCAATTCATCTTTGAATATTGGAAATTCTAGAGAGTCCTAGATCTGGTGATGGTTATGTAAGTAGTGCAAGTGAAACACTTAAGAGTTGCAAGAGTGATTTAGAAAGTCTATTTGAAGAGAAAAGACAAAAAGAAGAGTTTGAAGCTTTACTAGATAGGAGGCTATCAAGAGGAAAAGGCAAATACTGAGGTAAATTACCCTTTAAATGTTTCAAATGAAACAAGCTTGGTCACATTGCATCTAGATGCCATGACAATGACAGTGATGAGAAGAAAGACAATTGAGATAACAACAAAAGGGAGAACAAATTCAGAAGATACCGAGATTTTAAGAACAAAGGTAAGAAGTTATGCTACATTTCTAAAGAAGGACTAGCCGATGATGATTCTGATAATGATGAAGGTGTAGAGGTTGTGTATGTTGCTATCATGGATAATTCTAATGAAGAAAGGTACGGAGAATAATTTTTTTTAATTTCTCATGTTAGTAAGAATGATACATGGATAATTGATAGAGGATGTTCACATCATATGACTGGTGACACCCATAAGTTCATTAGTATGGAAGATCATGATGGAGGCTATGTTAGATTTGGTAATGATGATCCATACCCTGTGAGAGGTAAAGGTTATATAATTTTGATGGATAATACACAATGTGATGATGTCTATTGGGTTGAAGGACTAAAGTATAATCTTTTGAGTATGGTACAACTGAATAACACAGGTCACTGACTAGAATTTTAGAATGGAAAGGTAAAAGTATTTGATCAGAATGGAAGTTTGATTGCCACTGGTGAACAATCAAAAGGTAACTTATTCTACCTTGATACTGCTACAAAAAATTTCCTATTTTCTAAAGTTGGGGATGTATGGTTATGGCGCAAGAGATTTTGTCATGTGAATTTTGAAAACTTAATTAAGGTGAGAAAAAATAATAGAGTAGGAGGTTTACCAAGATTGGATAAACCTAAAAATGTCATGTACAAAGGATGTCAAGTCGGTAAGATGACAAAGTCAAGTTTACAAGAAAATCTACACTACACAAGGAATTTTGGAATTAGTGCACACTGACCTATGTGGACCTATGAGAATACAAAGTTACTATGGTGATAGATATTTCATTTTATTTGTTGATGATTATTCAAGACTGATGTTTGTCATGTTTTTGAAAGAAAAAATTGATGCTTTTCAAATGTTCAAGTGGTGTAAGGCAAGAGTTGAGAAGGAGACTAGAAGACAATTTAAATGTCTAAGATCTGATAGAGGAGGTAAGTTTACATCTGACAGTTAAATTTTTCTAAAATGAAAATGGAATAAAGAGACAAATATCTGGATCGAGGACACCACAAAAAAATAGTATAGCAGAGAGAAGAAATAGGTCCATTATTCTTGTGCAAGAACATTGAGATTAAAAAGGGAGTGTCTCAAACATTTTGGAGATAAGAAGTCAGTACTGTAGCATATACATTGAATTGAGTACAACTGAAGAAAGGTACAAATAAGACTCCATATGAGATATGGTATGGTCACAAACTGAATGTAAGTTATTTAAAAGTATTTGGAGGTACATGTTACATTATAATGGATGCTAGAAATGGAAAGTTTGATCATAAAGGTGATGAAGGAATATTCTTAGGATATTCCACAAAGAGAAAAAGCTTATAAATGTTTGAATAAGGCTACTAATAAAATTGTGGAAAGTGAAAATGTAAGGATTGATGAATTTGCAGAGAAAAATAAGAAGAAAGAAAAAAAGGAACCTAAGGACTATCAAATATTTGTGTATGTTCAACATGAATTTCCTAACACCTTACCAAGAGTGAAAACCAAGGAGGAAGTTAAAAAAAGAGAACCACCAACAAATGTTGAAAATAAAGAACTATCACAGTCTATCGAGCCTGTCTATCAAAGTATGTGAGAAGACACCACTCAATGAGAAAAAATATTGAAGACAAGAATGTTGGACTTATGACAAGAAGTAAGTTGAGAGATAAACACATGTTTGATTTCTCAATTTGAGCCAAGAATAGTAATTGTTGCATTGGAAATGAAGATTGGGTTAAGGCTATGAAACAAGAGATAGACCAAATTGAAAAGAACAACACATGGACTTTGGTACCAAGACCTAAAGATAAAAATGTTATTGGTACTAAGTGGATTTTTAGAAACAAACTGAATGAACATGGAATGTAATTAGAAACAAAACAAGATTGGTTTGAAAAGGGTATGCACAAGAAGAAGGTATTGAATTATGGTGATACTTTTGCACCTGTTGCTAGATTAGGAGTTAGAATTCTACTAGCATATGCATCTTATAAAGGCTTTAAAGTTTTATCAAAAAGGATGTTAAATATTCATTTCTTAATGATATTCTTGAAGAAGAAGTTTATGGTGAACAACCTGAAGGATTTTTTGAGGATACTAACAAGGACATGGTATGAAAACTACACAAGGCACTATATGGTTTGAAAACAAGCACCTCGAGCATAGTATGAAAGATTACATTCATATTTAATCAAGATTGGAATTCAAAGAACAAGTGACAACAACAATTTATATTTGAAATGTGATAGTAATGATAATATTTTGATTGCTGAAATATTTGTTGATGATATTATCTTTGAGGAAATAACACATTATGTAAATCTTTTTCTGAGGAGATGAGAAAGGAATTTGAGATGTCCATGATAGGAAAAATAAATTCTTTATTGGACTACAAATTCAACAAGTTAGAGATGGGATCTACATCACACAGTCAAAGTATATAAAGGAGATCCTAAAAACATTTGGTATGGAAGAGTCAAAACCGGTTGGAACACCGATGGCTACTAGTTGTAAATTGTCAAAGGAAGATGAGACAAAGTAAGTGAATGAAATAATGTACCAATCAATGATTGGTAAGCTACAATATGTTGTACATAGCAGACTTGATATTGCTCATGCAGTAGGTATTTGTTGCAAGATTTTTTGTTGATCCAAAGGAAATACTACATCTTTTCTACGGTCAAAAGAATATTTAGGATATCTGAAAGGGACTGAGGATTTTGGTCTACAATACAAGAAAAGGAGGAAATTTTGATCTGAAATTTTACACTAATGTTGATTGGGGCTGAAAACATTGATGATAGGAAAATTACAAGTGGAGGAGCTTTCTTTTTAGGAGAAATATTAGTGACATGGTTGAGTAAGAAACAAAGTTGTATATCACAATCTACAGTCAAGGCATAGTATGTAGCAACAGCTATAAATTGTGCAAACATCATAGAATCAAACAACTACTTGAAGGTATGCAAGAGGAGATTACCGATCCATTTACTATTTATTGTGATAATCAAGTGCTATCATCATATCAAAGAATTTGATAATGCTTTCCAAGACCAAGCACATATCTATCAAGTATCATTACTTGAGAGAACAAGTTCAAGGTAAGCATGTGATATTGGAGTATGTGAATTAAAGGAGAAGATAGAAAATATATTTACTAAGCCACTACCGAAGGATAATTTTGAGTATCTCAGAGGTAATTAGGGGTCTTCCCATATCCAATATTCGCTAAGGAAAGATGCATGTTGCATCAATTCAAGGATTCATTATAATATCTATTTTTTGATTTGATGCTAGTGTTCATTCTTTGGGTGATGCCTGAAGTTGAGCAAAATGTTTATGTATGCAATGAGTATTAATACATGCTAGGTATGATCCATTTCCTAAACAAATTTCCAGAGTATGTGTGTTTGACATGTTGTCAAAGAGGGAGAATATGTTATTGATGACTAGAACTGAAATAGGGAGTATAAGCCAATTGATTACAGAGTGAGAATAAGAAAAGAGGAGAAGATGGAAATTGAAACAAGGGAAAATGAAGAAGATTAAAGTTCAGATGGAGTAAAGTAAAGGACAAACAAATCAATGAGTGTTGCCA
>BSBK01000253.1:1012500-1240000 GCA_027943335.1 Chamaecyparis obtusa
CAAGCCATTTCTAATTAAGCTATGTGAGTTAAACTAGAGCATGAAAAGGAAACTAAGCTAGAATGCTATGAGAATTTAAGCTACAATGCAAAGATAAAGACTAGAATGCAATAAGATCTTCAAAAGCTCCAAGAAACCTACAGCATAACATTAGCATAAAGAGTTGAGATCCTAGAATGAGAAGAGAGCTCTTCTTTTATAGAAAGTGAGAATCAACGGACGATGGAGATTAAGAGGCAAAAGAGTTAATCAAGGGTGGGGTTTGAAAGAGGGATCAATCCATGTGCACAAGTCTCCTCCAATGAGAGTGAAGTGTTGACTTTTGAGCCTCATGTGAGACAAAAAGGCCTTTTCTTCTTTTTATAAAATAAGAATAATGCTTTATTTGTGCAACTTAGGATAAGAGGAAAGTGGGGGCTTTTTATTTAATAAAAGGGGAGAGAATTCCTTTTAATTAAATAAAGACTTAGGATAAAATGGTTAATCCATTGAATATAATCGAATAAATGATAGAATTAGGATTTGATCAAGAATAAGCAATTGATGAATTTAGCAAATAATGCTAGCAAGGGGCTAATAGTCTAGGTGACCATTTTTGGGTGATTACAATGACTACATCTATTCAAAATATCAATCATGTACATGTTAGTCCTGGAATTATTCATCATCCTATTTATTTTCCTTCAAGTGTTCCATGTGTTTCCCAACCTTTATCCATGTCTACCTAAAACAACATTTCATTTTCATATTCCAATGTTCCTTCCATTTCCCATAATTGTTTAAACCTTTCACACATGTATTATACCAACCTTTCTACCAAATCCATTATCAATAGTCTTGCTCAAACCATTTCATCCTTTCAACAACAAATTACCTCCATGAATCAATCCAAATTCAATATTCCCACTTGAGACATTGATAGTCCTTTGTCCTTAGGCATCATTTGTGTCATTATCCCTCAATCCATGGAAATATCTCACTTGGAGACTTACAATGGTAAAGGTGATCCCTTGACTCATGTGAAGAAATTTTAAACTTTGTGTAGTGAATTTTATCATAATCATATATTCATGGAAAACTATTTACTAGAATTTTTTGAGACAAGGCCTTGAAATGGTATTATTTTTAATTAAGGAAAAAATAAGTTTTTATGGGGCCTCAAAATCTAGTACATTCATATTTTAAAGGGGATCTAGAACCCACCAAATAAGAGTTGTTGAAAAAGATAAAACATAGCTAAACAATAGCTCAAAGCTAGCAAGAAGCTAATAGCCTGAAACAAGAGGATCAAGAAAAAATCCAGTTGCCCAAACAACCACAAAAATAAAGGCCAAAGCCTTACATCAAAGATCAAATCTCCAAAGTAGGGTGATGCTTGGGGAATTTAAGGCTCCCCAAACTAGAACATTGGGTTTTAACATGGCTCCCGGAATCATCTTCAAAAATTTCCATAGAAGATTAAAGCTCAATTAACCAGCTAAAACTATGGGATAAGACCAAGCACCTCAAACCATCATGGGTTTTATCTTGTCTCCCACAATCATCTTGGGTTTTAAGATGGCTCCAAAAATCATGACAGGGAAGATAAAGGCTCCCTAAAAATTCACTAGCATTATGAAGAAGAAATTCAAATAATAACCAGCTAGAACACTAGGTATAAACATGGAACCCAACACCATCCAATCTAGGGCAATAAATATTTTCTAGAAAAATAGAATCTTTCCCCAAACAAAACTCCCCTCCACCTCAATAGAAGGGGATACCACCTCTATAGGAAAGTCTGAAGAAAGAGTAATCCTTCCTAATTCCCCACCACCAAAAGAAAGAGAAAGTCCATCCATGCCACATTCATCCATAGCCAGCCTCACCCACAAAACAAATCACCACCTCCATAGATGACGGGTCCATCTCAATAGGACATGAGAGTAAGAAAGATAGAAACAAGAAGATTCAAGCCCCTCACCAATCCACATGAAAGCACCTCATAAAAATAGGGTGAGACCTCACCTCTATAGAAGTCTCAAAAGGAAGATGAAGAAGAAATCCCTTAAGAGCCCACTGAATTAAAAGAAGAGAAAGTACTAGACTCCACCAAGGGTTTGAGAAACCTCAAAACCTAAATGCCTCATTAACCAAAAATAGCCAAAGGCCAAGATGGGCCCTTAAAAAATTACAGTATTTGACTATCCAAAAACACAAACATCAACCGACCAAATAAGAGAAAGAGCTCTTTTATGCCACAAAAACCAAACAGTTCCCTGAGAGACATGCAATAGAAAGAGGATCGAAACAAATTAGTCTTTATCCAGGGTCATCTTGGCAGAGATAACCACAATAGAAGAATCAAGATTACATTGTAGCCTACAATAAAGCACTCAAATCTTTGCATCAATCACCCAAAGGTTATCCTTGTTCAAATAAATATAGAAAATCTTAACTCTCAAGACATCAATGCATGAGGATCCAACCAAAAACTTTAAAATACTACCCACTTATCACTAAAAACTTCAAATAACTTCAATTGACAACACCAAGGAAGAGGGGAACATTCAAGAGAGACCAAAGAAGACACACTTCAAGACAAGCCCTCCTAGTGGTAGCCACTGCAAAAAATAACTTAGACTAGCACAAGGGGCTCGCCATATGTCCTAGAAAGCCAATTTAAAATCTCTCCAGAATAGACCCATTCCCCATAAAGGAAAAAGTATTCAAAAAAATAATATAACAAAGAAAATCTAAGCCTCAAAGTACAAAAAAATATCATCGAAATCTAGACCCCAAGAACAAAGGGGTAACAAAGACTAGCAAACAACATACCATGTTCTACACATAATCATATCCCCTTCAAAGCCCTTGATCCAAAGAATGAGATGTTCCAACACATAAGAGGTCATAAACACTACCAAAGAGATCTCATCATAAGGTTGTTGACCATCAACACCTCCAAGATCTTCCACCGGATGGAATTCAGAAAGACACCACACACCCCTCCTCTTCGCAACCTCCAAACTAGAGCCTGGGAAGAGGCGGAAAAGGAGGCAAAAATAATGCAAGGAAAATGTTCCATCTCTTCCAACTGATGATAGAAAAATATGCAACCCCCATCCAAGGATAAAAAGAATAGTCACCACCCATCTAAGCTGAAAAAACATGGTGGCCACCATTTCCAAAGGACACAAACTGGACATTGAGACAAGGCCAAAAAGCCTTTGTAGACAACACTACCTCCACCTACTCAACACCTTCCCATTGTAAAGAACAAAAGAGAATTTTGTGGAAGACAAATAGAAAATATTAGTCATTGTCATCATCATCTGATTATATCTCCTTTGCATTTCCATAGACCCTAGCTTCTCTGAGATGACTACTCTCACTCACGCTCGCCATCCTCGCCTTGCAATGGTATTGTTTTTAACCTCCTTATTCCATTAATTCTTTATAAAAACTTGCTAATTATTTCATTCAACAATTTCAAAACAATATTGGTCCTAAGATTTCCTTGACTGAATTGATACATTGTAAACAAGGTGCTAAAGAAAAAGTGATTGATTTCATTGGTAGATGTAAACATTTGGCTACTTAGATTTCTTATCATATGCTTGATATTGATGTGCATTGTATTTTCATTGCTAATTTACAAAAATATATTAGAGATGAGATATTTATTTCTGCAATCTCTTTTCTTTACTCAATTGTGTGTAGTGCTTCATAATTATCAACTTCAAGTGTTCAAAAGTTTCAAAAACCTAAGGGCTTCATCAAGATCAATAATTTATCAAATAACATTGATGCACAAGTGGTAGCAACATCCAAAAGGTGTGGCTCCTTTTTCATCTATTTTTAGACCTTCTTGTAATTTTACACCTCTTTCTGAATCTTTGCATAATGTGATGTTGAATTTGATTAATGATAATGTATTAACGCATCATCCCATTAAACCAATCAATCCTTCAAAACAAACCAGAAAAAACATTAATCCCAAATATTTTTTCTTATACCATCATCAACCTAGTCATGATACTGAAAAGTATTTCTATTTGAAATCTATTTTTCAAGACCTTATTGATTTTAATGTTATATATGTTGAGGGTGTTAATGATCAAGGAAACAAATGTGTTTCCCCTCCTAACCAAAACTTACAAATTTATACCAATCCTTTACCTTATCATTCTACCAATACCATTAAGTCTACCCATTATTTACCTTCTTCTTCTACCACTGCTTTTAATCCTCCTATTATTGTGAAATATGATGATGAATGTATTAAGGCCAACGATGTTGTCAACCTTCTTGATGAAGACAAACTTGAACCAACACCTAATATTTGCATTACATTTTATCCTAATGAGACTATTAGGGCATTTGATGGTCCTCTTTACATTGTTATGAAGATTAATGGTCTACCCTCTTGTGGAGTCCTTATAAATCTTACTTGCATGGTGAACATTATAACTGAAGAACATATTTACAATGAACACCTCCAACAAGGTTCCTATGCCAAATCTGATGTGATTATCAAAACTTTCAATGATTTCACTTATCCTACCCATTGTTTCATTACCTTTCTTGTAGAAGTTGGTAAGAAAACCTTAGATGTTACCTTTATTGGTATCCCAACTTCTTATCAGTTTCAAGTTAGAATTGGCCTTCCTTGGCTCACTTCCATGAAAGCTATTGTCTCTCTTGTCCATAAGTGTCATAAATTTCCCCATGATGAAGAAATAATTATGATTAACCATCATTTCTAACAACCTTTAGATAATTGTGGGAACTTTGACCTTGACTTGTTTTAGCCTAACATGACTCAACCAATTCTACCTTGTAAAGGTAACTTTTTCTTATCCTATAAAAAATTCAAATTCAAAAATATCTATGAACTTAGCAATTCTTCTATAGTTCCATCTCCCTGCCCTAGACTTGGACTTATTCCTACACATCTCATACCTCTTATTTATGTTTTATTACCACCTCCTATATCTTACAAATGTTTTGCAACTATTATCTCTCAACCTAGTATTGTTCCTCCAGCTCTTCCTCCTAAACAAAAAAAGTACATGATGTTGATTGGTCCTAAAACACCACACATTTCAAACAAAACCAAATATAATTGTTATGTTTGTGACCGCCACCATAGATGTCATGCTAGGGCCCATGAACTTTCTTCCTAGAATATTTCCTCCCCTAAGACACCTTTTAATGCTTTAATTGCTTTTGACCAACCTATGCATAGCCCAAGGGAGGAAGTTAATCATAAGAAGATGAAACTGAATAAACATGATGATTCTATTTGTATCATAGATTCTAGCATGTCATCCTCTGATTTCAAACAGTTCAATGACAATATGCATCTGAATCTGAAAGTTTTTTTCAAAATGTAGAGTTGAGTGTCCATTCAGGAAAAAAAGTGTAACCCATTATTGTGGGTTCACCTCTCTCTCTCTCTCTCTCTCTCTCTCTCTCTCTCTCTCTCTCTCTCTCTCTCTCTCTCTTTCTCTCTCTCTCTCTCTCATATTGGATTTTATGAGGACCTAAGTCCCTTGGGGTCTTGGTGTTTCCTCATCTCCTTGACCTTGATAAAAAAATTCTAATGCATTGATCTACTTTACCATGAGCATGAGGTTGTCTCATACTCTTGATAAAGTGGGGGCTAAACATACCATCCTAAAAATTTAGCACCTATAATTAGATGCTTAATTAGGCCCCATTTTTTAAATTTAAGATTTTATTTTTGTTATGCTTGATCCAAATACCTATCTCCACTTATTTCAACATCTTCTCTTCATCCCCTACTCTCCATTTTAGTTTGGGCTCATTTTCCTAGGTATAGAACACCTTGGACAATGTATACCTTGACATTTGAGCCCAAATTTAAATGGGTGGCCCATTGTGGTGTTTTCATGGGAAATTAGATCATGTCTTGGCCTCCTCCTATTTTTGAATCCTGAACTATTGGGAGATATATAATTGGCATATCTCTCCTCATTTTAGTAACAATGAATTAAGAACCATGATAAATATGTGCGATCTCAATATCTAGTTATGAAGGTATATTCATTTAAAAGGTGGATCTAATATTTACCTTTACAGTTACATTCTTTCCTTTATGGTATTTCATTTAAATTTCAAGGTTGATTCCTAAATAGGGGTTTGACCAAGCCAAATCCCTTTCAACACAATAATTTCCCATTTTTTATGTGCAGGAACAAGTGATGAATCTATCAGGACTTAATTCGTAAAGTGTGGGATCTGACAGACTATCCATGAAAGTTTCAAACAAAATCACTAGGCATATAGCGCCTCAAGATATCTATACTTTGGAATAGAACACCCTTGGTGATCTATACCCTACAAATCAACTTCAAATTGAAACTGGAGGTTGGTACTGTCTTCTGGTTTTCATTTTAAGCCACTGCAAGTTGTTATCTATTTTTTTTAGTTTGTATTTGTTGTAACTTCATATTTGGTTATTTATCCTTCTATCTTGCATCACCCTATCATTTCCTCTCAAATCCAACTTACCCCAATTCATTACCAGCAAGGGATCATTGACTCATTTAGTTCTTAAGTAGACTACTTGCACCTATTGGATTATCTTCCTTTTGATTGTGCATTAGGGAAAGTAGGACAATTCCCCTTGCATTACATTGCTTCCATTCCCCTATTGTACAATATATGTGTCTCTTTGTGTGTGTGTGTGTGTGTGTGTGTATGCATACTTATCTTTTCTTAGAGGTGGCAATCATGGATGAAATTAAGGTTTTAATTTCATAGCTTAACTCTTCTATTTGTGTTCTACGTTCAATCATCCACAACATGCTCCTTGGGTTTTGCATGATCATATTTTTCTTCCTCTCTTCTAATTCATTGCATCCTTTGGGTGCAACTAATTAGATAAGACATATAATATTATTGTCTCTCTCTAATGAGTATGACTATAGTGATTGTCACATGGTTATGATGATTATTTATGTTTGAAATATATCCCTATTCTCATCCTAAAAAAACATATTTGTGCGTCAAGAAAACTTGTATTATATTTTCTCCAACTAAATTCTTATATCCATTCTAGATGAAGACTTATTTCTACTACAGGTAGAGTCCTATTTTCAATTCTAGGTGGAGTGATTTTATCTTTTTATGTTTACTTTTTTATGTTCATATATAGCTTTACAATATATTTCACTCATTGGAAAATTGTATTAAGTTCTTATAGATTTTGAGATTGAATGCTTATTGCAAAGGAGTACTCAAAATTATTACACTTAATTATATCATTTATATTTATGTTTGAATATTTACTTGCGGATTTATTACCTACTTTATCTTGACATGTAATTTCATAGTATTTTACATGTAAGTTCAAGAGGAGAAAAATGTAATCGTCAAAATTGCATACTTTTGTTTAATTTTCCTATTTTTTCCTTATAAAATGATTAGTATACAAAATGATGTATTTTTACATGAAAGTTAGAAATAAATTTGATTATAATTTGATTCCATCGTCACACATCTCAAGAGATCAATCTTAATCTCTAAAAATCTTTCTATGTCCTAGATCATTCCAATGGTATAGTGTTGATCCAAGAAATTTTTGCATGTTGTAGAATGACCCTCACATTTTTAAATTTAAAACTTGAAAATGAACCAATATTGACTCCCTCCAACTAGTCATTAAAATTTTGAATTGTACCCTAGCTTGTGTGTAAATGGATATAACCTAATTAATATATTTAATATCCAACGACTATATATAGAACTCACGAGGAACCATCAAAAATATTTATGGGCATCAACACATTATCATGTGATATCAACTGCATGAACACTCTACATGTATTAAATGGTTGTCATTGTCTTACATCAATGTTATGTGTCATTGATCCAAGGTGGTTTCCATTGACACCACTTCTTTTCAAACATGAGTTGTAGAAATCAAGGAAATATGATCCTAAGATATCAAAATTAGTGAAGTTTAGATCGATGGGAAAGATTTAGATCTACATACAAGGCTAAAATCCACAAGTAAGAAATTAAATTTTATAGTCATGAAAGTGAATCAAAGCATTAATTATTTTCTTAAGGTTGTTGTTTGATAGCTCTTAATTTTATCACTAGTTGGTTAGCTAGCAACAATTATCACGGTCAAATCGACTTTCAGACCAAAATTTGAAAGTACCATCATTTTGTATATGTTGTACATTTATTTTGGTAGCTTGATTATTATGAATCTTTATCCTAAATTAAATTATGTTAATTATAAAATAATTAATTTACCTAAACTATAAACCCAATAATGGGTTGGGTGAACATTAGTAAGCTATTATGAGTTGGTGATTAGTAGAGTTTATAGGATATTACATGGATCTCAACGCATAAACAAATTATGGCTTATTTATTTATTTGTGTATCATATTGATAGAATGAATTATTTAATTAACACCAACCTTGGGCATTCTTCAAGGCTTGTATTAGGGTTTTGTGGTGTATGGTACTTATTACAATTGTTCATGCTACTATTATGGTGTCCTCTTCTAACTCAACAAAGGGAAAAATACTCAAACCAATAATGTAAAGAGAAGGTCATGGAGAATTATATAAAGGGGAAGGAGATATGGAATAAGGAAATAATATCTCTATTTGAGCATTAATGTATTGTCATTAGTATCAAATGATTTATGTCCGTAAAGGTTGGAATAAGGAAGCAAACAAGTCAGTTGGTCAAGCATACAAAGACTTCATATCGAGCAAAGTCAAGGCAGAACTTCATATTAACCAAATACAAGCTTAACTGAGAACTTACCAAGCATCAAGAATTTATCGAGTATCGAGCTAGTGAACACTAAGCATCAGTAATTCACTAAACAGTGAATGTAGTCTTTACCAAGTTATTCAGGAAATGGCATAGTAATCAGGAATGGCACATATCTCTATGCAAATAGTTTACACCGATCTATAAATGGTTTACCAAGATTGAGACATATTTAATATGGATGTAATCATTAACTTTTATGATGATTCATGTAGATCTAGGTTATTTTTGTACACCATTGATCTTAGGTTTTCTAAGATCTTGTAACCCTAATTAAATCAAGATTGTTTGATATATAATTGTAAAATATGTCATTAATATTAAAGATCATGAAGCAGTAGCCGCACACAAGGACATCAGGAGATCAAACAAAAGTTTTATGATAGATTTTATCAGAGACATTATCAGTTTTTATCAAAAACATACAAGGCTACCGAGCAGGACAGAAGGTTGAATTCATCACATTAAGGTGATATTTATTTGATACATCATAGATCTTATTTAGACAAGTATAAGTTGTCATTTTACAAATATTATACTATTATCAATTTAACCATTGTAGCATATTGTAAATATCTTAATAGAGTATACTTAACTATCTTATGTAAATCTCTTAACCGAGTGCACACTTGATTGTGTTGCTAAAATCCTTTAACAAGGTAGATCTAGTCGATCTTTTCTTACTCCTAACATGGTAAGATCATCAGAAGTGATCAATAATTGTAGCCTTAACCGACATACTTTATTTGCTATAGTAGTGAAGGATTTGTGGGTGTCATCCCCACTGTAGTTTTTACCTTCAAAAAAGGGTTTTTGCGTAACCAAAATATTTGAGTCATGAGTACTTATTTTCATGTATGATTTATTATTTGTTTACATGCACTTTATATTTCCAAGTTATATGAATGTATGTTACAAATAATGAAATCAGTCGGTTAGTTAAGGACTACTATTGCAAATTGTTAAGTGTTGAAAGCTTTTGAGGGTACTGATTCACCCCTTGACGCAGGTCAAGGATGGGGGGTCCAATTAAGGACATTCCAACCTTGCAGCTTCAGAACAACATAGTGGAATAACACAACAAGATATGTTTTAAAACAAATTTTCCATTAACATGCCCAGCCGTAAGGCCTTCTGGGTTAGGGCCAATTACAATTAGAAACAATTCAACAAGATCAACAAGATCTAATACAACCCCAACTAGTTTAGTTTTGAGACAAATCAACAACTGATGGAAACCCTAAGGTAGATCTGAACTTGTGCTCGCAAGCCACCAAGCAATCTCCTTGTCTCCAAGCCTCAACCACTAGATCTGCTATTAAAAACTATCAGATACTAATTTGATATGCAAGATCTCCCAGGATCTTTTCCACAACTTCACTTATCTGCCACCCCCAGATCTACTCTTAGAACCTCCAATATCCATGCCTAAAACAACTACCCAAACACCCTTTAAATACTAATCATCAACCACAAGTCACCTGGATGACACAATTAACTCCTACAAACAAATATTAAATGTAATACAAGTCGGCTCTCAAATAGCCTTACAATTATTTAATTCAACATGTCGGCCTCCAGATCCACATAGGAGAATCCAACAAAATCTACCAACAATAAATGCACCAAGTCATCCAACAAAATCACCAAGAACTCCAGTTGGTATGCCAGAACTACTGAGCACCAGAGAAACAATTGAGCGCCAATGAAACAACCAACCAAGCCAAGCAACATCGAGCAATGTAGGCATTACTGAGCACCACTTCCACTAAGCACAAGAAGTCTCACCAAGTTCCTTCAGCGACTAGGCTTCCTTCAATAACCAAGACCATCAGTTAAGGCTGCAACCGAGTAACACCAGCCAAATAACACACCACCATGTAGATTCACCGAGGACCCAAGAATGCCCCTACATTAGACACCCTAGGTTCGAAAAGATGTTCATATGTGAGAAGAACATCTTCTGGGATTCAACACATAAACCCCGAATTGGTTCTTCACATACATGTCCTCCATCTTTTCACTTTGCATACTCTCCCACTTCGGCTTCCTCTATCTTTTCAAGTCTTTCCTTGATAACACACATGTATGTTCTCCAAATTGATCATACATTCTCTCAGGATCTACCAACTCAACTCAGCTACCATTACTCATACTTCTCCTACCGAGTTTTGTATCCAACAAAGGCATCAGGGAAAAATTCATGTCATCCTTCTCAACAGTAAACACATTCTTCACACAATCATACATAGCTCTGCAATCATATTGCCAAGGTCTACCGAGCAATATATGACAACTGTTCATCTCCACAATATCACATAACACAAGACCCTTATACTGGCCAATCTGAATATCAATAAAGCATTGTTCTCTTACTTCTAGAGCATGATCATCTTGCAACCAGCCAATCCTATAAGGATGTGGATGTCTCAATCTACTCAAACCAAGTTTCTAAACCATGTCCTCAGCAACAAGGTTATCAGTACTACCACTGTCAACAATAACATCACAAAGTTTACCTCTAGACTTGCACCGAGTCCTGAACAAGTTACTCCTCTAACAAGGTTCCTCCTTTGTACCAAGCAATGTTCATCAAACTAGCAAGTTCTCATATTTAGGTTCATTCTCAACATTTTCATTCACCACAGTAGTTCATCGGTCACCAAGATTTTTCTGTGTACACTCAAAAGAACGGTATCCTTCTTCACCACAGTTATAGCAAGTTCCCTTAAAGATAACTCTACTTGTCTTCTTCTTTGGTTCTACAGGTTTCTATTCATCTTCTGCAGTCATTTTATCCTTCACCGAGTGATCAATATTTTCCTTCCCTCGGGGATTACTATGTTGTTTCCTCTTCAACTTATCTTCTACCTTCAGAGCATACTGATAAGCATCTTCAACAGAATCAATCTTCAACATACCAAGCTCATCCTGAATATTGAATCTCAAACCATTCACATATCGAGCTACCTTTTCCTTACCAAGTTCTCTATGTCCAGACTGAATAGTAAGTTTGTAGAGCTCCTCGGTATAATCTTCAACAATCAAATCCTTCTATTTCAGATTTTGCAACTTCTTAAACAAGTCAAGCTCATAGTTAGTAGGTATGAACTTAGCTTTCAACTTAGTCACCATCAACCTCCACCGATTGATCTTCATTTCACCTTCATCTTCTCTATCTCCTTGTAATTATTTCCACCAAAGAGTAGCATGTCTTTTCAATTTTGTCTGTGCTAACCTCACTTGAAGAGGATCTTCAATTTCTTCCAGCTCAAAGAAATCTTCAAGTTCACCAATCCAGTCTATCAAGTTCTCAGGCTTCAAAGTACCAAAGAAGGTAGAAACTTCCATTCAATAACTATTACTTTACCGAGCTCCAGATCTATGCAACCGAGTTGTTCTATATTCACCAGATCTATCCCTTCGGTCATCACCACTAGATCTAGTAGCTTCAAAGTCTTCAGTAGCTTCCTCATAACCATCTTCAATACCAACATTCTGAGGTACACCAGCAACAACTCTCATGATCTCAACAACCATGTCATTCTTCATCAACTCCATCTCTGATCTGAAATCAGATTTCACCTTCTCTGTAATCCTAGATTCTATAGTATCACAGAGATCTGCAATCACTCTAGAGTCCAATCTTCTCGGAAGCATCCTTAAAGATAAGAGAAAACCCTCTGCAACAAACCCTACACCGACCACCTTGTGACAACCTCCAAGTTTTATGCAAGTCAAATTGCAACCTGCCACCTTGCAAACAACTAGGGAAAGATTCCACAAGTTTAGTGCTATGGATCTGCAACTCAGATCATAGGATCTCTTTGCCAACAAGATCAACTTTGCAAGATTAGCCTTGCTAGGTCAACCTTCGCTCCACAAGATCAACTCATCTCTGATACCACCTGACGTAGGTCAAGGATGGGGGGTCCAATTAAGGACAATCCAACCTTGCAGCATTAGAACAACACATCAGAATAACACAACAAGATATGTTTCAAAACATATTTTCCATTAACTTGTCCAGCTATAAGGCCTTCCGGGTTAGGGCCAATTACAATCAGAAACAATTCAACAAGATCAACAAGATCCAATACAACCCCATCTAGTTTAGTTCTGAGACAAATCAGCAACTGAAGGAAACCCTAAGGCAGATCTGAACTTGTGCTCACAATCCACCAATCAATCTCCTTGTCTCCAAACCTAAACCACTAGCTCTTCTATTACAAACTATCAGATACTAATCTGATCTGCAAGATCTCGCAGGATCTTTTCCACAACTTCACTTATCTGCTACCCCCATATTTGCTCTCAGAACCTTTGATCTCCATGCCTAAAACAACTACCCAAACACCCTTTAAATACTAATCATCAACCACAAGTCGGTTGGATGACATAATTAACTCCTACAAACAAATATTAAATGCAATATAAATTAGCTCTCAAATAGCCTTACAGTTATTTAATTCAACATGTCAGCCTCCAGATCCACATAGGAGAATCCAACAAAAGCTACCAATAATAAATGTACCAATTCGGCCAACCAAATCACCAAGAACTCCAGTTGGTAAGCCAGAACTACCAAGCACTAGAGAAACAACCAACCAAGCCAAGCAACACCGAGCAACGCAAGCATTACCAAGCACCAGTTCTACCGAGAATAAGAAGTCTCACCGAGTTCCTTCAGCGACTAAGCTTCCTTCAATAACTGAGACCATCGATTAAGGCTGCAACTGAGTAACACCGGCCAAATAACACACCACCATGCAGATTCATCGAGGACCCAAGAATGCCCCTGCATCACCCCTCCCCTCTCAATACTTTATCTTTCCAATCCCAACAATTGGTATCAGAACTAGATCTCTTATTAAGGAAGTTTAACCACTGAAGAGGTAAAGATCTAAGGATGGAAAGATATAGGTTGGACAAGACTATTGAAAATCAAAAGATACAGATGCAAATCTTCATTGAACAATTCAAGCAAGCCAAAGATGAATTGAAGAAGCTATCAATTCAAAGGAAGGACATGGCTATTCGGTATAGTGAAACTGATTATCATGAAGAAGAGATAGATGACCCATTTGAGAACACCAAATATGGAACATGCAGTATATTTGATCTATCTGAAAAGAATCTACATCTTACTGAACAATTCAAAGCCTTGCAGATCGGTCAAGAGACACAAATGATTATAATGATTGATGTCATGAACAATGCTAGGAAAGTTGAACAAGAAAGGAGCTTAGCTGTTGAAGATAGGAGACAGATGAATAAGAAGCTCCAAGAGAAGGAATCTAAGATACTAAGACTTACTAAGCATCACTTTGAAATCTCCAATTAGATGGTTATCATAAGTCAGGAAGTTAACTGAGTGATCAGTGAACTTACAAGGAAACTTGAAGACATCGGTGAACTCAGAGAATAAAATGAGAGATTGAAAAATGAATTCAAAATGAAACAACAAGATAATGAGATGATCAAGAAAGTTGAAGATGGTTCCAAGAAAATAGATGAATTTTTGATTAGTCAAAGAGGACATGGCACCACTACTAGGTTAGGCTACACCGAAAAAGGAGAGTCATCAAGACAAGTTGAACAAAAAAATAATACCCACACTAATCAAAGACCAAAGAAGTTTTCATGTTATCATTGTGGAAAACTAGGCCACACATCCAATGTCTGTAGAAGCAAAGAAAAAGGTATTCCTAAATCCACTCCTAAGTTTAATGGTCATTGTTATAATTGTAACAATTTTGGAGATCAAGCACATGAGTACAGATCTAAGTTGAATAGGACTAATAAGAAACCCTACATGGAGAAATATTATCACACTTGCAACATGCATCGACACATTGCACAAGAATGCAGGACTAAGATGAAGCAAGTCTAGACACTGAAAGAATAGAACAAAACCTATCAACCGAGAAGACAAGGTAATGCATACACTTGGGATTATAATAAATGGGTTATTTGCACAAAATGTGGAAGATATGGACATATTGTAGTAAATTGCATGAGAAAGAACTAGAGAGGAAGATCTCACAACTGGACAAGCACTGGTATGGCATGTTTACATTGTCACAAAGTCAGTCACTTAAGTAAGGATTGCAGAGACCGAGCACTAGAGACACAAACTTATGAAAATGGCAATACAATTGAGGATATCATGAGGATAAGAAATACAATGTGGAGAAAGGCATCAAGTGATAATGTTGAGTCAAGCAATGCAGTCGGTGACACCTCATCCATTGGATTGGGTGACATCGCCACTTCCACCTAAGGCATAAAGGTATGTATGGAACTGAATTTCTAATCGATTATATCTAACAAACAATTCCTTATATCTAGTGATTGAATACCAAATCAGCATAAAACAAGATGCACTATGGTTTTATATGTTTTGATCTATCAATGTATACAGTCGGTGTAAGTAAGACCGAGTGAGAAGTTGCTAGTCAGTAACTATCGACAAGGTTAACCGAGTCATGGTATTAACCGAATGAAACCTTAATTTTAATCAAGCTTTTGATCTATTGATGTATACAGCGAGCACAACTATTCTTACCAAGTCATGTCAGGTCAAGCATTTAATAAAAAAAATTTGAACGGTAATTTGAATTTTGCTATAAATACACAATGGAGTTAGTCATTTTTTCACTTTGCAAAAATGGAGAATGAAGCGATTTCAAGAGAGAACCTAAGAAGAAAGATTTCAGAGTAGTTTGAGCACAGATTTGGAGGTTTTTTGAGCTAAGCATTCATGGTTGAAGTAAGTTCCACTTTCACCAAGCTATATAATTTATTTCTCTCGAAGCCCTAAATTATAGACAATGGCGTCCTCATCAAAAGTTGACATATCCAAGACTGGAACTGAGAAGAAGGTCAAGTTAATCATGTTTGCAACCTATAATGAACCAAATTACAAGTTACATCTAGAAGTCACATCACAGATTGACAAAACTGGAGCTTTTTCGAGCATACCACCTAGGGTTTTGCTAGTCGAAGACATTCACGCCTACATACACTATAAAATTGGAGAGGTAGGTGATTTTAAGCTCCAATCCACCTTTCGGGAGCTAAGTATTGATGGAAAGCTCAAAGATGAGCACGCACACTTGAAGGTGAAGGGCTTGGTCAATGCCCTATATTTCTCGAGGGTTTTTAAGAATGAATGGATAAGGATCATTTTGAGTTGTGTGCATGAGGGTAAATTATGGTTGGATTAACTTGTGAAGATCACCAAGGATATTATTCATGCGGTCATCGATTATCCCATAACTGACAAGGTCAAAGCTTTGAGAAGCGCACATAGAATCGAGATTAAAAAGGCTACAGGAGCTGAATGAGATGGGAGAGGCATTAAAATCAACACCATTGTTGATCCCAAAACTAGATTTGGTGCATATGCTATTGCTTACAAAAAATTTCAGTCTAGCAGACCTAATAGCATGCCATGTGGAGTTGTGGACATCGCTTACAAAATTGTGAAGAAAGATTTTCAACTCTCGCCAAGTTACGGTTGAAGCAGTTAGAAGAAAACATGAAAACCATTTAGTCGGTGAAGTCTAACACATGTAAGTTTGGATCACTATTGTTGTGTATATTTTTCTACATTTAGAACTTTTTCCCATCGATCAACAATGTTGACTGGAGTACTGACCAACTAGTCACTCTACAAATTAATGATTTTATACAAAGTTGGCCACAAGATTTTGTTAGTATTATGGATTCATATTTTGAGAAATTCAAGGACTGAATGAATCTAAGAAGAAGGATACCAAGGCAACTGGTTGAGGAGTATAAGGATGATATATGTTTCTTAGTGGACATTGACCATGCCTTGATAAAGGTTGTTGAACCGAGAACAAAATGGTTGGCACCAGTGGGCTATGAAATTGACAATGACCAAGCTTCTCGGTCAATAAAGGCTTTATTGGCCAAGCCCAAGGATCTATAGGCAACTAGGTTTGGAACCTATGAAGAGGCCAAACAAAGGATAAAAATGGATCTTGTAATTGGAAAAGTAACTAAGAAATCTAAGAAAATGATGGACAAGCTAATAAAACAATTTGGAGATGATGCAGAAGATGATGATGCATCTGAGGATATTTTGATTGAGGTAGCAACCGAGGAAAAGTTACTCCTAGGTAACAGTGAGCATGATGAAGAGGTGGTCGAGTCAGAAAAAGACATTCAGTCTTTACCGGTCAAGGCCACAATAAAGAGGAAGCAAGCATAAGTACAAACACGAGCAAGGACAAGGTCCACAACTATTGTTACTTCTCCACATTTAAAGAAAGGAGTTGTAAAAATATCAAGGCCCACTCCTACAAAGACTTACCAAAATAAAAAGAGAGGTGCACAAGCCACCTCCAAGCTACCAAAGAAGAGGAGAAAGCTTATAAGGGAAAAATATGACACTGATGATGAAGAAGAGGAAGATCAGGATCAATTCAAGGTAGTTGTGAATAAAAATCAATCTATTGATGAGTTAGCAGAAACAATAATATACATTGGCAGCCTTAGTAACCCATAGTTAAGTCAGTTTGTACATATGTCAATCGAGGATTAGAAAAAGATAGAAGAGGCCATCATACAGATGATGATAAAGTTTAAAAAGGTACCAGTTGAATTTGCAAGATATGTACCTAAGAGCCTGTATGAAAAAGTGTCAGCAAGATGGACATATGCCTTACACATTGAGAAAAAGATGAGGGAACACTCATTGATATTGGCTATTCCCATATTAACAATTCCTGAGATAGAAGACTTGATGAAGCAATATTCGAAAATATTTTTGGTGAAGAGTTGAGCATTGAACATTTTGGCCAGAAAGCTTGTGGAGGTAGATGAGAACAGTCAACTCCTATGTACTTCAATTTTCCAAGCCCAAGAAAGTAGATAAGTTGGCACTGGTGGTGATACCCGAGAAGAAGAACAAAAGAAAAGGTAAATGTATACACTCGTATGATGTTGATATGGCTACCAAGAGACCAACAGATTTATCTGACACTAAGGTACCAGACACCACCATAGCTATATATTTTTATTTGGTAGGTTATAAAGAAGTATAATAGGATCCTCCTAAGAAAGTATTGATAACAGGGACAAATGATGTTCTTATTGAAGACATTACTAATGGAGATCATGATGATGTCAAGGATGATGAAGATGTTATCATTATTGCAGCTCAACCTGAAGAAACAACACCTAATGAGGTAGAAACAAGTGTGATACTGGGTGACCTACCGATCTTAGTACAAGTCGTAGAGATCATAACACAGAAGGAACCTGAAGGCTCAACCCCTGAGCAAGTAAAGGATGCAAAGGATCAGGGGACAACTGTTGGAGATTTTCCAGCAAGGCAGTGTTGACTGTATGTTTGTCATTGATGACAACATATGGTAAGTAGCATGCGTAGAAGACTTATGTAGTAAGCTTCTAATATATACAACATGGACATGTTATCAGCATGATATCATGGACGCAGAGGTTAACTATTAGTAGAGATAGTTATATAGCAGCTTGTGTCAGCAGTGTTCCTGACAGAGTTACAAGCAGTGTTCTATGAATGATTATCCGTATAGTTATCATGGAGCCTTGTGCATTTGGATATGTGATGGAGACATGTTAGTGATATTAAATTCATGGACGCAGAGTCTGATGATCAGTAGAAGTGAATTTATGCAGTCGCTATTCACCAGTAGTAGTTTCCTGTGTTTATTCAAAAGAACTGACAAAGATTATATTGGTTCAGGAGTTGCGCCTATCATTTTTGTATGTGCCCTTGTATTAGTTCTTGGAGAAGAGTTATTAATTTTTGGTTAAGAGTGCATGATTTAATTCAGCTTGATGAGAAATTTTCAGTTACTTTGGTAGAGCCGACAATGTGTAGCATGCATCTACACTTATTAATATTGGACGAGTCCTAAAATGTGTTGTGTGCTTAGTAGAGCTGACAAAATTATTATTGGAGTATGTTATGGTTTCTCTAATATGATTTCAAGGTATTTCTAACAGGCCAACTTGATTATATCATTTAGTGGAAAGATATTTATAGGCAGTTATTTGTGATTGCTAAGGTAAGGTTCAGAGTTGATAGTGAAGAGCAGAGCAGAGTGTGTGAAGTGTTGAGCCATCATCAAAAGGTCTATGTGACCAAGTAAAGTGTTTGTGCTATACATTGGAACTGATCCAGATAGTAGGTCAAAGCGCAGTTCACCAAGATCCAGATATAGTGTGTATCTGTTATTCTAAAGGTTGCATCCTTCACCCCTTTGAGCAGTGTGCTCTCGAATAGTGTGTCCTCACCCCTAAAAGGGTTAATTGTAAAAGACTCCTAACAGGGTCTGACCCTTGACCAAGTCACTGTACTAAATGCATTGTAAAGAAAACTACTAACAGGGTTAAGGATCTTCTAACAAGGATCATTATACACTAGTGTAGATTATTAGTGGGTGTCAATTCCCACTAGGATTTTTACCTATTTGGGTTTCCCCATAACCAAAATATTGGTGTTGTGTTCAAGTGTTCTTTCATTGTGTTTATGCTTTATGTTTAAGTATACTTAATTGGATAAAGAATTGAAACTTGTAGATAACTGATTCACCCCCCCCCCCCCCCCCCTCTCTCAGTTATCTCTTGGGAATATTCCTAACAATTGGTATCAGAGCCAAGTACCTCGAAGAAAAATTTTAACAAGTTGAGGTTGATCAGATGGCATTCTTCAGAAAAGAAAGTCCTAAGTTTGATGGAGAGAATTATCTTGACTCGAAGAACAAGATGGTGACACATTTACAATGCATTGCTTTTGAAGTTTTTGATGTAACTATCAAAGAAGTCAAGATCCCCACTTTAGTAGACCTTGTAAAGGATGATGCTACTAAAAATCACAAGGAATTGTTTCATCAAAATGCAATAGCCAAACAGGCCCTTATTAGTGCCCTCTCTAATAGTGAGTTTTTAGAGATAAAGAAAGTAGATATAGCCCACAAGATATGGAAGCACCTAGAAGACATATTTGAAGGAGATAAACAAGCAAAGGATGCATGCAGAAAAACTTGGAAGAAATATACAATGCATTAGAGATGCTACCTGAAGAGAACAACAGAGCTTATAACCAAAGGATTAATGAAGCAGTTGCAGGAATCAGGAACAATGGTGGAGAGATCTTGGAAGAAGACATTATGGATAAATTGATGACCACTCTCATAGCAGAGTATGAAAAAAAGATCAACATCCTTGATGAGACCATGCATCTTACATCAAATTTCAAAAGAGAGACCTTGATCAACAAAATTTCAACTTTTGAGATTTCAAGATTGAAGACAGAACCTAAAAGTGAGACAGCCTTCAAAGCATCAGTCCATGGTAAGAAATTTGCAAGCACTTTTGGTAATTTTGATGATGATGATGAAGAGAAAACACTAGATGATTTCATTCTTATGATTGATTAAAGAGAAAAGAAAGGAAAAGGGAAATATGAAGGTCAATTGCCATTTAAATGTTTTTCATGTAATAAGATTGGTCACCTTGCATCTAAGTGTCCTACAAGAGTTAAAAGGTACTAGAATAAATACAAGCCTAAAATACAAGCCTAAGTATACAAAGGAATGCTACTATGCTAGAGATGGAGTATCAGATGAAGAAGAGGAAATTGGATTCATTGCTCTTGAAGATGATAAGGAATCACAAGAATTATCTCTAATTTCACAAGTTGACATCAGGACAGATTGGATCATTGATAGTGGTTTCTCACATCACGTGACAGGAGACAAAGATAGATTTGTGATGAAGGGTGCTCCCCTTAATACCACAAACACATAATAGAAACAGAGAAACAAGAACAAAAATATGCAAGAACAGAAAATTGGCTTCTTATTATCTCCACAAATGTGGAATTACAAACTTTCAGAATTACAATATGCAAAGCCACATGGGCATTCCCTTACAATATTCTGTAGGACAAAGCCTCAAATCAATACCCAGATCTACTACCCAGAACCGCCCTAGACAACACTATAGACCTTCTTTATATAGGCATTTTCCACCACCCGAGAAGGTTCCAAAAATTTAGCCCTAAGGGCCGACCAAACTTAGAATTATTTTATTTTTCAATTTATTACATCAAAGTCGGCTCAAAATAGCTTTTGAAACCCGAACAAAAATTTTGAAGGAAAATTATTTTTTGCCATTTCAGGTGGCCCGACTTCCGAAGACCATAAGTCATCACTAGTTGACTCGATTGACTATTATAACCCCATTTCAAAAATGCCACGAAGCGCTCTACAGGCTTGTCCTGCGCAAGCACCCATCACCCAAATTTTTGACCTCATTCGGGGCCTCTAAAGCCTTCAGAACTAAGTTCTAAGTTTCTGTACCCTGCTACCAATACCGAAAATCTTCAATATCCTCAAAACTAGACCTAATCTAGCCATGAAACTTTGCTGGTAGGCTGATATGACTGAGATGAACCTCCACATGTAAAATCAGAACATTTCGAGATCGTAAGACCAACTTACTAAAAATAGCAAGTTTCCATAAATAGCAGCTCTGCATAAGATAGCCCTTATTGAATACAAAAATAGAAATATTTTTAGGTGATGCAAGATTGCTCTTACACCCAGGATGCTTCTACATCAATTTTTTCATTTAGACAGATACAAAGGAGGCATGGTTAGATTTGGGGATAACACTCCCAAACCCATCATTGGTAGAGAAGCCATCACCTTGGATGGAAAGAATAGCACTGATGATGTTATTTATGTTGATGGTTTGAAACATAACCTACTAAGTGTTGGGCAGTTACTTGACAAAGGTTACATATTGGAATTCAATGGAAACAAGTGCATCATTAACAACAAAGAAGGAGAAATGATTGCATCATGATCAAAGACCAAAGGTAATGTTTTTCAACTTAATTCAGAAGCAAGTTGTTTTGTTGCTAAAGTAGATGACAGTTGGTTGTGGCACAAAAGACTATGTCATATCAATTTTGATAACATAGTATTGATCAATAATGTTAAGGTAGTAAGAGACCTACCTAGCATAGCAAAGCCAGTTGATACCATCTGCAGGGAATGTGTAATGGGAAAGCATGTGAGGAATTCATTCAAGAGCAAGCATAATTTAGCAGAGAACAAGTTGGATCCGATTCATACATACCTATGTGGGCTAACTCAAACAAGATCATACTACGATGAAAGGTATTTCATTTTGTTTGTAGATGACTATTCTAGAATGATGTGGGTTGTGTTCTTGAAAGATAAGTCAGAAGCATTTGAGAATTTTAAAATATTCAAAGCTAAGGTTGAGAATGAATCTAGACTAAAGATAAAGTGTCTAAGATTAGATAAAGGAGGAGAGTTCACCTCTGACAGATTCTATGAGTACTGCGAAGAACATGGCATAAAAAGATAGTTAAGTGCACCTAGAACCCCTCAGAAAAATGGGATTGCAGAAAGAAGGAATAGGATCATCCTTGATATAGCACGCACCATCATGATTGAAGGAAAATTTGCACACGCCTACTGGAGAGATACAGTCAATACAGCAGTCTATACCATCAATAGAATTCAATTAAGGCCTGGTGCGGACATAACACCTTATGAGATATGGTTTGGTAATGTTCCCAGAGTAAAATACTTCAGAATCTTTGGAAGCAAGTGCTACATCAAGAGGGATGAAGCAGTAGGCAAGTTTGATGCAAGAAGAGATGAAGGTATTTTCCTTGGTTACTCTACTAAAAGTAAAGCTTATAGATGTTTTAACTTGAGATTAAAGAAGATCATTGAAAGTGCTCATGTTAAGATTGATGAAAAGTTTATGGTTCAAGAAAGATATCATGATTACTCACCTATGATTGAAGAAGAACCCAGACCCTCCACTAGTGAGACAGTTGTTGAAGAAATGTTTAATAGTATTGATGTGTTATTTAATGACCATGAGACTAGTGAAGAAGAAACTCCTAAGGTAGATGAGACATTATCACCTAAAGCTCCAAAGTTTACATCTGGATATCACTCTAAGGATGACATCATTGGAGATCAGAGCGGAAAAGTCACAACAAGATAAAAATCAAAGATTTTTGCAAGCAATGAAGCGGTATGTTTACTATCTCAGATTGAACCCTTAAATGTTGAAGATGCATGTAATGATTTAGATTGGCATGATGCTATGAAATAAGAACTAGACCATATTATCAAGAATGATACTTGGGAACTGGTCCCAAGACCTAATGATAAGAATGTGATTGGAACAAAATGGATATTCAGAAATAAGATGAATGTAGATGGTACAGTAATAAGAAATAAGGCAAGGTTAGTATGCAAGAGATATGCGCAGAGAGAAGGCATTGATTATTCAAACACTTTTGCACCAGTGAGAAAATTAGAAGCTATTAAGTTGTTTCTAGCCTATGCAACATTCAAAAACTTCAAAGTCTATCAGATGGATGTCAAGTCAGCATTCTTGAATGGAGAATTGAAAGAAGAAGTTTACATTGAGCAGCCAGAAGGATTCACCTTATCAGACAAACCTAATATGGTATGTAGATTAAAGAAGGCACTCTATGGACTTAAGCAAGCCCCTAGAGCATGGTATGAGAGACTAGGTGAATATCTAACAAAGATTGGATTCAAGAAAGGAGCAGCAGATTGTAATTTATTCATAAGAGAGACATCTAAAGGTTTACTACTTGTAGCTATATTTGTTGATGACATTATCTTTGGAGGTAATGACAAACTTAGTGCTGAATTTGCTAAGGAGATGCAAAGAGAATTTGAGATGAGCATGATTGGACCTATCAAATACTTTTTGGGATTGAATGTACAGCAGACAAAGAAAGGTATTTTCATTAATCAGTCCAAGTATGTGAAAGAGATATTAAATAAATTCAAGATGAATGATTTCAAGCTAGTAGGGATACCTATGATAACTGGATGCAAGTTTACAAAAGAAGATGACTCACCAGTAGTAGATATAACATTGTACAAGTCTATGATTGGAAAACTCATATATGTTACTCAAACTAGACCTAATATTTTCACTGCAGTTGGCATAGTTGGAAGATTTGCAGAAGAGCCTAAATAAAGTCACCTTATGGCAGTAAAAAGAATATTCAGATACTTGCAAGCCACTATAGACTATGGTCTATGGTATCCTAATTTAGAAAATGTTGAGCTTCATGTGTATACCGATGCAGATTGGGTGGGATGCGTTGATGATAGAAAGAGTACATCAGGAGGAGCAGTGTTTCTTGGTGACAGACTTGTCACTTGGACAAGCAAGAAGAAAAATTGTATCTCTCAGTCAATAGCAAAAGCTAGGTATGTTGCAGCAGCCCTGAATTGTTCTACAATTGTGTGGATCAAGCAAATGATAAATGATTTTGGAATTCAGATTGATTATCCTATTGGAATTCATTGTGATAACACTAGCACTATCAACATGTCAAAGAACCCTGTGATGCATGCAAAGACAAAACACATTGAGATCAAGTATCACTTCCTAAGAGAGAAAGTGGCAGAGAAAGAAGTCAAGGTGGACTATGTGAGTACTAAAGATCAGTTAGTAGACATATTCACAAAGCCCTTGCCAAAGGATACTTTTGAGTATCTTAGGGAGAAGTTGGGAGTAATTCCCTTCCCTAATTTTGCTTAGAAGAAAGAAGAAACAGCATCAGTCCTCAAAGACTGATGGATGGTTGACTACTCTACATTAGGAGTAGTACCGGTGCTTAAACTGGTTGGTGCCCTTTTCCATTGATTTTAAAGGGGGAGTAATATATAGTCATGAAAAATAGAAGTAAAAGGAGTAATATACTAAGGGGGAGTAGTATTCAGTTATGGAAGCAGTTCAGTTGAGGAAATGGAGAATGTTGAAGAATATTGCATCAGATGGAGGATTCATCCTTGGGGAAGTTTTGAAGAGGAAATGAAGAATGTTATAAAATAAATATTCATTTGGATTGGTGGAGTTTTTCATTCCATATGTTTCCATCAATGCCAAAGGGGGAGATTGTTGGAGATTTGTCAACAAGCTAGTGCTGACTGTATGTTTGTCATTGATGACAACATATGGTAAATAGCATGCATGGAAGACTTATGCAATAAGCTTCTAATATAAACAACATGGACATGTTATCAGCATGATATCATGGACGCAGAGGTTAACTGTTAGTACAGACAATTATATAGCAGCTTGTGTCAACAGTGTTCCTGACATAATTGCAGGCAGTGTTCTGTGAATGATTGTCTGTATAGTTATCATGGAGCCTTGCATGTTTGGATATGTGATGGAGACATGTTAGTGATGTTACATTCATAGACGTGGAGTCTGATGATTAGTAGAAGTGAAGTTATGCAGTCGCTATTCACCAATAGCAGTGTCTTGTGTTTATTCAGAAGAGCCGACAAAGATTATATTGGTTCAGGAGTTGCGCCTATCATTTCGGTATGTGCCCTTGGATTAGTTCTTGGAGAAGAGTTAGTAATGTTCGGTTAAGAGTGCATGATGTAATTCAGCTTGATGAGAAAGTTTCAGTTACTTTGGTAGATTCGACAGTGTGTAGCATGCATCTACACTTATTAATATTGGACAGGTTCCAGAATGTGTTGCGTGCTTAATAGAGCCAACAGAATTATTATTGGAGTATGTTATGGTTTCTCTAATATGATTTCAAGGTGGTTCTAACAGGCCGAATTGATTATATCATTTAGTGCAAAGATATTTATAGGCAGTCATTTGTGATTGCTAAGGTAAGGTTCAGAGTTGATTGTGAAGAGAAGAGTAGAGTGTGCGAAGTGTTGAGCCATCAACAGAAGGTCTATGTGACCAAGTAAAGTGTTTGTGCTATACATTGGAACTAATCCAAATAGTAGGTCAAAGCTCAATTCACCAAGATCCAGATATAGTGTGTATCTTTTATTCTGAAGGTTTCAGTCTTCACCCCTTTAAGCAGTGTACTCTCGGATAGTGCGTCCTCACCCCTAATAGGGTTAATTATAAAAGGCTCCTAAGAGGGTCTAACCCTTGACCAGGTCACTATACTAAATGCATTGTAAAGACAACTCCTAACAGGGTTAAGGATCTTCTAACAAGGATCATAATACACTAGTGTAGATTATTAGTGGGTGTCAATTCCCGCCAGTGTTTTTAGCTATTTGGGTTTCCCCGTAACCAAAAAATTGGTGTTGTATTCAATTTTTCTTTCATTGTGTTTATGCTTTATGTTTAAGTATACTTAATTGGATAAAGAATTGAAACTTGTAGATAACTGATTCACCCCCCCCCCCCCCCCCCTCTTAGTTATCTCTTGGGACTATTCCTAACAACAACAGGTGAACAAGGATCAACCGAACAAAGAACAAAAAAGCAGAATACTACAAATGAGCCTACACAAACTAAGGCAATATCACAAGTACTGACAGAGACAACAAAAAAAGACATCACTACCGACGCCCTAGGACAATCAACTGAGACACTGGTTATAGGGTAGCAGAAAGAGGAAAGTGTGTCTACCAAGCCTGAGCAGACAAATATAGAGACTAAAGCTCTAGTACCATTTGTTAAAACATCCCCCACATCGCAAAAGAAGAAGAAAAGGGTCCAGCAACATTGGATGGGGTAATTGAGATACCTTCATGCGACCCTAGAACCTTAGACCCTGAAGAATTTAGAAAATATGGGGAACTATGCACTAGGGAGGTTGCACAAGAAAAGTTGAGAAAAGAAAGTAAAAGAAATAAAATACTTGAGGAAGTTAGAGATGTCTTACAACAAGTAGTTTTAGAGATCACTATGAATGAGGATATTCCCATACTTGATCAACTTGCTTCTCTAACTCAACACATAAACGCCCCAGACATTGATGCAGAAAAGAGAATAGAAGAAAGGGTTGAACCAAAGATACAACAAAAACTTGCAGAGAAGATCAACCAAGAAGTGGTCGTTAATAAGGTGAAGTTATCTGAGGTAATCACCGAGCTGGAATCTATTACTCAGACTATTATTCAAATTGTGTTTCAATTATAGACCAATTCACTACTGAGATCGGTGAAAAGATTAAAAATTTAGATGAAGAGATCAAGGTCGGTGCAAACTCATCTTTAACCGAGCCAAATTATTTTCATAAGCATATCTTAAAAGTTCAAGAACTTAGGCAGTTGAGATTGGATATGAGGAAGTGGGAAGATACCATAAGTGACCAGGTCACCGAGGCCGAATTGCTTCCCCACCTGAAAATTATGGAGAGACATATTGAGAAGGAAAAAGCCTTAGTTGCTACTCCCGAGATATCAATTCTGGAGAACATTTTTTATATGCATGCACAAGTCGGTCTCAAGCACATTGCTCTTGACAACTTGAAAGAGGAATGGGAAAACCTCTTGGACTCATTGAAGAAAACCCACAAGCACATTTTTGACAAGTTGTAAGTACATTTTTATATTTTTGGTATTAATTTCAAAAAGGGGGAAAACTATGTATATATGTCACTATGTACTTCACACCACCGAGAGCATGCACAAAGGGGGAGTTAGTCAGTTTAGAAGGAGGTCAATGTACAATTAGTAAATTTTGAGTTTGTATATATATATTTTTGAAGTTGGTACATATACATAAGGTTTTGATACTAATGCCAAAGGGGGAGATTGAGATCTCTATTTGAGCATTAATGGATTGTCATTAGTATCAAATGAGTTCAGTCTGTAAAGGTTGGAATAAGGAGACAAACAAGTCAGTCGGTCAAGCATACAAAGCCTTCACACCGAGCAAAGTCAAGGCAGAACTTCATATTAACCAAATACAGGCTTAATCGAGCACTTACCGAGTGTCAGGAATTTACCGAGTAATGAGCTAGTGAACACTGAGCATTCCTACACACCAAGAATTAGTAATTCACCAAACAATGAATGTAGTGTTTACCAATTTTTTTAGGAAACAACATAGTAATCAAGAATGACACATATCTCTATGCAAACGGTTTACCAAGATTGAGACATATTTAATATGGATGTAATCATTAACTTTTGTGATGATTCCTATGTAATGGTAGATCTAGGTTATTTTTGTACACTGTTGATCTTAAGTTTTCTAAGATCTTGTAACCCTAATTAGGTCAAGATTGTTTGATATATAATTGTAAAATATGTCATTAAGATCAGAGATCATGAAGCAGTAGCCGCACACAGGGACATCAAGAGATCAGACAAAATTTTTATGACAGAGTTTATCAGAGACAATATCAGTTTTTATCATAAATGTACAAGGCTACCGAGCAGGATGGAAGGTTTAATTCATCACATTGAGGTGATATTTATTTGCTACATCATAGATCTGATTCAGACAAGTATAAGTTGTCATTTTACAGATATTCTACTATTATCAATTTAACCATTGTAGCAGATTGCAAATCTCTTAACAAAGTAGACTTAACCGTCTTATGTAAATCTCTTAACCGAGTGCACACTTGATTGTGTTGCCAAAATCCTTTAAAAAGGTAGATCTAGTTGATCTTTTATTACTCCTAACAGGGTAAGATCATCAGAAGTGATCAACAATTGTAGCCTTAACCGGCATACTTCATTTACTATAGTAGTGAAGAATTTTTGGGTGTCATCCCCACTGCAGTTTTTACCTTCTAACAAGGGTTTCTGCGTAACCAAAATATCTGAGTCATGAGTACTTATTTTCATGTATGATTTATTGTTTTGTTTACATGCATGAAATCAGTCGGCTAGTTAAGGACTACTATTGCATATTGTTAAGTGTTGAAAGTTTTTGAGGGTACTGATTCACCCCTCCCCTCTTAGTACTTTATCTTTCCAATCCCAACAGGAAATGGTGTTCTAAGGTGGGGCAATGCTCAATGACTTCATCACCTATTTGGAGTAGGAAATCAAGAATTAAAAATCTATACTTATGATCTTCATGTATTTGGAAGCAAGAAAAAGGAAATTGACAGTGTGCTTTATGTGGGATAAGAAGTGATATAATCAAAATCCTATTGGGTTGTAGACTTATCTGGGAAAATGAATGTGTTTCACATGTTTCAATCACTAAGTTGTGCCACAATGTTGTCCATTTCAATTAGCACTTACCTATTACATAATGACTTGTAGGACATAAACATTAGGAAAATGCATATTTCAACTATCTTCTTGGCTATTAGAATTTCCTATAGAATTACCAAAAATATATTCCTTGGGCTTTAGATGAAGTCATAAAGGTACTTAAGGTTAACCTTTCTCTAAAAGCTAAAATTAGTGTTTCTAGTTGTTAGAGTAAGGCTTTAGATGACATAGTGGAAATTACTCTATTAGAGAATCAAGAATAATGTATTAAATGTAAAAGTGTTTATGAGGATTTAGAAAGGCTTGTGTAATTAGTCTCACCAACTTAAATGTTATGGTTTGGTTTTACTATGGTAAGACTTGTTTATAATCTGAGTGAGGTATTGTTATTTTTCATTCACTTGGGTCTACTTCGTACAAATTGTTGATAGACTATTAATCCTTTTTATTGCTTCACCCATGGTTTGGATGGTTAGGAAGGTTCTTAAGTTTTGGCTGGGTTCATGTGTATAAACTGTAGAGGGTTTTTGGTGCTACCTTCGTAGCATGCTTTTGGTCAATGGAATTTATGTTTCATGGTCTACCTAAAATATATTAATATAAGTAGGGGCTTAATTATGTTTTCATTATTTGGTGTTAATCCATGCCAACCTCTATTGTGTTGAGGTCTTCTATTGTTTGGTTGTGTCTAATCTTCTTCTAAGCATGTTATGAGGAGATTGATGGCCTCGTTTCAACTAGTTTGATTATCATAACTTGATAGATATTTTTTGTCTAGATGGATTTGGTTAACAAAAATTTGCAAGAATTTGGGCTTTAACAATCAATTTTTTTACAATCCTTGGATGCTTAACCCAGTTTTACTAGCATTTTTTTAAAGAAATAAATACTTATGTGAGGATCAGAAACATTTGTACAATAGAGATTTTAAAAAAATTAAGCCACACAAGGGATGAGTTATTTCAAATTGTCATGTATGAATTTGATTTAATAATACAACTATTAATAACAATGTTTAATGAGCTTTAAATTAGGAATATTTATATCATCAACCATTGATATGAAATAATCTTTTCCTTTTTTTCTTTTATGGACAACTTGATTACATAGATATTGAGATCTCTACTTTTATATAATAGATTTCAACATTAAACATGAACATCCATCTAAACCCAAAGTCTTCTATTGATTAGACTATCACAATAGAATCCAATTTATCAATGTAAGCCAATAATTGAACTTAACCCAATTACATTTTTTTCACAAAACTTTAATTTTGATAAACAACACAATTTAAAATAATGTCTCATCACATTCACTAGTTAAAATTACAACCCTTCACAAATCTAGCTTGCTTATACCTAATCACCTCTCTATTATTGAGAGTGGATATCAATGAACTTTCAAAGAAAATGGAGTGATTCGTTTCTATCCATAGTCAACATCATTATCCCTTCACCTTTCACATATTTCAATGTAAAGTCATTTACTTGAATAGACCATAGAGTTTTATGCTTTGTTTTTCTTTGAGTGATGAGATGTTATATGCTTGTCCTTGCACCCACGTTCTCCAAGGGTAAATGCTTTTTTAAGGATTTAGATGTTCGGACTCCAACCTCTCCTACAATATGAAATATTAAAAACAATAGGAGATGAACGGCGATGGAACATGTGATTTATAAAGGTGGAATACAGCGAATATGCGTGGTAAAGTGGAGGGATGTACAAATAACACTAGAGTCCTAGTCCGTATTGGAAACCTTAGGGTTGGGCAGAAAAATATTGAATTTAATGTATTGACAGAAAAAACACACAAATATGTTTTTCTAAATTGATAAAAGACTGGGTTAAGGGGTTAAATTTGATGGTCATATGGATAATTATACTGTGCTATATATAATATCAATTTTCAAATTTACATTCTAATGTGTTAAATTTGATGACCATTATCCATATTCCTACAATAAAATGTATATGGATAATGGTCATCAAATTTAACACATTAGAATGTAAATTTGAAAATTGATATTATATATAGCACAGTATAATTATCCATATGACCATCAAATTTAACCCCTAAACTCAATCTTTTATCAACTTAGAAAAACATATTTGTGTGTTTTTTCTCTCAATACATTATATATATAGTCAATTATAGATTTACAATCTAATTAAATAACTTCTATAGTAATTTAAATTTCGTTATATGATCTTAGTTATTATTTGATCTAAGACAAATACAACTCCAACAAGTTGAGAAATGTCTTCATCTTGTATTCTATTTGGAGTCAATAATGCATCTATAGAAGTTATGTCTATTTGTGATTTTGAACTCGTACCTATATTTCCTTTTGCTAGAGCCTTGATCCCTAGAATTCTAGTCTTCATAAATATGTTTGCCTTTTTTATTTGAATTTGATGTAAATGTGGAATGCAACTTACTCCCCTTATATTGCCTTGTATATAGTTAGGGTAGGTTGTTTTGTGTTGTTTGGTTTGTATTCTTTTCTTGTGTCTTATGCTTGGAATCTTTAATTTATTAGAATCTATGAATGGATAAGGGGGGATTTTTTATAGTATATTTCTAAAAAGAAAGATAATTTTGGTGAGTTGTTTGGTCATTTATATTAACTTTATATTGCACCACATGATGCTTAGTCATGTTTCTATAGGTAACTTCAATTCTCAATACCTTAAATGTTATATACCTTAATATGTTTTGAAGTATTAGAACTTAGTTTTCACTAATGTATAATAAGTGAAAAAATAAAAGCCTACCTCTACCATCACACTTATTACAAACCTAATCACAAGCTTCATTGCTTGCAAGTTCAAAAGATCAAAAGTTTTTAAAAAAATCCAAGTCATTAGAAATAACTAGAACTTCATGAGGGCTACGGATGCCCAATTGCCAATAGAGCAATTTCTTAAAGAGAATATACAACCTTGTTGGAGCCAATTTTTAGGTAGTTCATGAGGACAAGTTAGCCAAGTAACTTAAT
This sequence comes from Chamaecyparis obtusa, assembly GCA_027943335.1. Classification (NCBI taxonomy): domain Eukaryota; kingdom Viridiplantae; phylum Streptophyta; class Pinopsida; order Cupressales; family Cupressaceae; genus Chamaecyparis; species Chamaecyparis obtusa. Next base: position 1,044,387 of record BSBK01000253.1, read on the forward strand.
GTTAAATTTTTGAATAGTTGAACCCTTTTACTTTCAAGAAAATGAATTTACCATAGGCACACACTTTGGCCTTTCAAGAAGATTCGAGATGCTTTAAGAATACTCACATGTTTTATGTGGATTGGCATTCAAATTGTTAGCATAAATGAATCAAATAGATACCAAGGTGTTTATCTCATCAAGCAAAATGAGAGGTGTTTTATCTCATCAATGACTCCTCTACCTTCCCAACATCCAATTCTAAAAGAGATGTTCAAAATTTTGAGTGTTGCATTTGTAGTTACAAATAACTTATAAGAAGGGTGTAGCCCTACCTCCTCAAATAGGTTTAGAATAAATGTGCAAGCAATTCATGCTTTATTTACAAAAAAGTATATAGTCCTGGAAGTTGTAATAAAACTTGTACATAGATCTTCGACTAGAAATGCTTCCCTTACATGTTACTTTTCGTTCACTAGGCCAAAGGAAGAACCCATTCCAATTATAAGATTTATGGAAAATTGACAAAATTATCCATGACTATTTCATCTTGTCAATTAGGTATTTGACTATTTCATCTTGACAATTAGATATGAGACTATCGTATCTTGTGAATTAGGTATGGCATACATATAGTAAGTAAGAAATCATAGTTCATGATTGAAATTTTTGACAAAACAATCTAAGTTTGAAAAACAAAATACACATTTGCAAATACACAAAAATAAAATAACAACTTTATTTAAATTCACAATATTAAAAAAAAAAATTATGTATTAATAATATTATTTGAGTGTTGCTTCTAAGTTGTGAAAATCTACTCACTATTATAAATAATATTGTTATATAAATTTTACAAATGTAAATTAAACTTCACTCTCTAAGTCTACAACATTCCCAATTATATCTAAGCTTCCTTCTCATTACTATTATGAAAATAAATTTAAAAGGAACTTGAATTTCTACATGTATCATCAACCCATAAAGAAGGGGTGTTTTTTTATACAACCCATAATTTATTTATTTTTAAGAAAGTAGAGTAGGTTGAGTACATTTTTTTTTAAAGGGAAGAAAAAAAAATTGTTTTGCAAGAACCTAGATTTTTATTCCAATTGATCTAGGTGTGATTTTCATTGGCAGTATTGATCCAACACGAGTATTGGTTCTAAGTTGGCGGCAAGAAGAGTTTTTCCAGCAGGGTTTTTTGATGCAGGGAGCAAGGTTTTGGATGCAGAATTTGAAGCAAATATTCCTAACACAGCGACACAGGGTTTTTTTATGCAAAGTGATTATTTTAGTTGGAATTGACATAGAGAAGGGAAGGTTTCAAGGCAGGAAGGGTTTCAAGATACTAAATGACAAGTAAGAAAGTCATTCTATGAAGACAATTTACTATTTGGGGGACATACATGGTGAACTTCAAAACACACAATGGACCTAGTCTAAATAGGGAAATGTATGTTTTATCGGCTACCTTTCTAGTAGTGTTCTGTTATGAGTGTTTGAGTATTTTATACTTTTTATTTTATGTTCTAGCATTTCATGTCATTTTCTCAAACATGAGAATCACAATACAAAATAAAACTTTTTGATAACAATAAACAACAAACATGGCAATGGGGCTTTCTCCAATGGTAGTGCAAACTCAGCTTTTCAGATAATATGGGGGAAAACAACAAGATGCAAAATATAGAACTAATAGTAGATTTTCCTAGAGGTGAACAAGAGGCACATGAGACCTTGATGAATGACTATAAGTGGAAAAATGAGAAAGGGAACCAAAAAGATCAAACAATCCTAATTCAAGTTGAAACGTTGATACCTTATACACATGCCACAAGGAAGATGGAACTGCGCTCCTACATGCAAATTAATATTGTAGAGACAAAAGAACAATTGACAATTGTAAATGTCAAACAATACAGACAAATAGTGCAGCGAAGGCATGTCAAGATATCTAGAAAGTTAATATGTCTAGGACGCCATAAGTTCATAAGTATCTTACCTAAGATGATAAACTTTAACAACCAGACAATAATGCACGAGGCACAACAAGAGAAAATAAAGGCAATGATAGAATTATAGGAACAAAAGGGTAACAATCGAAACATAAGATCAGAGGTATGTTCATAGGACTACCAACTTAAATACATTGAGGAAACGAAACAGCGAGAGGCAGAGATAGAAGAGGTGTTTGATGGGGCAGAAAAGCTCGACCAATACAACCCTAATTCAACCCCATTAACTTGGTCATTAAATCTATATTTTAATAAGCTAATGGGGCTAAAGAGGAGACTTCTAGGCTTGGAAGCGTTGGAAGAGCTGAAATGTAACAAATGGAAAGAGATTATGGATGCCAACCATTGGTTTACCAAAGAAAGCATATTTTTAAAAGAGGAAAAAACAAAATGCAAGTTAATATGAAAGCAAGTCAACAAGAAATTTGTATGCATGAAGGAAGATATACAAACTCTTAAAAATGGAAATTATTTGAAGGAAGTGGAGGAAAGAGACACTTCACATGTGCAAGAATTTCAATTTGCATTAGCAAACATAGAGATAAAAGAGGCTAAGCTAAAGGAACAAACTTAGGAGGCAAAAATTTGGGTACATGTAACAAAAGGATCAACAAAGAGTTAAAGAGAACTCATAGAGAAGCATGATAGAGTGCAAACAGGAGAAGAAAAATAGTGAAAGAATAAGGCAACAAATATAATAATAAAATGACTAAAAGACCATGGAGAAGGGGAACACATTGACGAGTTAATAAAAGACTTTCTAACAAAAAATTTGGAATGGGTAGGACACATTCACCTAGCAAGAAGGACTGGAAGAGTGTTACAAGATGGAAAAAATAGGAATGTAAGCGTAACGTTGAAAGGCATAGAGGACAAGAACAAAATTATGAGAAACAAAAGATTTCTCAAAGGTACATAATCTTACATAGATGAATATTTAACCCCACTACAATTAGAGGAGAGAAGACAAGAATGGAAAAAGGTGGTACCAGCAAGAAATGAAGGAAATGAAGCATAGATGTATAGAGGGAAATCTCAATTCAGAAATACAACACGTGATAAATAAGAAGATGCCTCCCCCCCCCCCCCCAAGCATGCTTCTTAATGGTAAGCTGGAATTGCAAAGGTTTCCCTTGGAGGTGAGGTCCTAGTTTAGGGGCCATAGAAGAGAGGAAGGACATAATTGTCCTTGTTGAGACACACGAACATGAAGGTTGTAGGGTTCTGAATTCTGAATGATACATGAAGATATCAGTGTGGAATGAAATAATAGAAAGTGGAAAAGGGCATAGAGGGGTAACAATCTTAATGAGAGAGATTTGGGAAAATAACATACAAGTTGAAAAAGAAGACCCAAACAAGCAGCATATATGGATAAAAATAGAGATTAAAGAGCACATAATTTACTTGGCAACATGTTATTTTGTCCCTCATTGATCAGAATTATATAAAAAGAGGAAACTAGATAAAGAAGATCCTTATGCAACCCTGAAAAGGGATATATATATATATATATTTATAGACTCAAAGGAGAAATCATGTTAATTGGACACTTTCATGCTAGAAAATAAACAAGAAGGCTCTTTGGCTTAGTAATGATGAGAGAATAGGTGACAACCCTCTATGGTTGGAAGAAGAAGAAGGGAATCAAAGGTGGGAAAGAGTATGTCAAGATGAAAAAGGGGTTATCACGTAATATGAGGCAGAATTATTAGGGGTTTGCAGTATGTATGATTTGATTATATGTAATTGCTTAAAAGCTTGGCCAAGCTTAGGGAACATTACATGCCAAGTAAAGAGATTAGGGGTTTGCAGAATTGGATTGTGTTATCAACTCAAGAAACTTGTGACAAGCTTCACAAGTTTTGAGGTAAAAGATTGTCCCATGGAAATGAAATTAGACCAAAACCCAAAAGATAAATATACAAAAGGATAACCAACACCAAGAGAAATTGAAACAAAAGGGAAAGTAAGAAACTACTGAGGGCACATTCCTTTTGACGCATGAAAACCAAGAAATTTTCTGAACAATGATATAAAAGCAACTATAGGAAGTGGGAGCCAATGAGACGGTCTTCTTTAATAAGAACACAATTGACAGTACCAAGTTGATCTCAATAATTCTGAAGGCCCTTAGCGCATGAAAAATATCTAAGCCCAGAAAAAGCAACAAAAACAACTTTCCAAAAAACCCATGGTATGATGAAGAATGTAAAACAACAAATAAAAGGGTCAAAACACGGGGGAACAATATGGAATACACAAAACTTGTAAGACTAAAAAAAGAGAAGTATATGCAAGCTAGAAGGAAAGAATTGATTTCACTTGGGAGGCTCAATCCAAGAGGCTTTTGGGGAGAATTACATCAAAATGACACAAATAAAGAGAATAATATCACAGATCATCCATGGGTAGAGTATGCAAAGAAACTATATGAGAGGAGACAAGATAAAGACACCCCCCCCCCCCCCAATAATCAATCCAAGAGTTAAACTTTTCTCTTCAAAAAATATTAAAGAAGGAATTATAAAACTGGTGTCAGGAAAGGCTCGCGATATAGATGTTCTACAAGTAGAATACTTAAAATGGGACTTGGAAACCCTCACGCCTCACATCAAAAGAATATTTAATGGGGTCAATCAAAATGGGTTTCCAACAAACTAGACTACTAGTGTAGTCATCCCCTTGCACAAAAATGGTGACATCAATAATCCTTCAAATTACTGCACTATAATGGTGAATCCTCTTTTTGGTAAACTTTTTGGGAGCATGATAGAAAAGTGAATCAAGATTTGGGGTGAGTTTAAGGGAAAGAGGGTCAACTGACAAGCAATCTTTAGATCAAAAAATTCTACAATTGATCATTGCATCACACTCGGGCACTTGATTGAGAAGGTTTGGGACATGCAAGGAGGAGAGGTTTTTTGTTGCTTTGTGGACTTCAAGAAGGCTTTTGACACAATATCGAGAAGAAAATTGTGGAGTAGAATTGAAGATTTATAAATTCTAGAACATTATAGAGTTGTTGTCCATAGCTTATATGATCAAATATGTGCCAAAATTAGAACCAAAGAGTGCTTATCAGAATGCTTTGGAAGTGATATTAGGGTCAAGCAGAGTTGTCCTCTATCCCCTACATTATTCGGGATGTACATTGAAAAATTAAAGGAATGGCTAGACAAGTTTGGTGGTAGGAATGACCTTATTTTAATGGAAAGAATAACAACGGATTTGAAGGAACACATGAAATCCCTTGAATTGTTTTTCCATGAGGTGGGGATGCAAGTGAACACCAGAAACACTAAGGTCGTGATCTTTATCTTGAAAAGAAAGAAGGTTCACATGGAATTTATCTTCGAAGATAATCCTTTGCAAGGGGTCAATGAATATAAATACCTGGGTCTTAATTTTCACAATAAACTTAGGCGGAAAACATGCAAAGTAAAAATGTTACTAGGAGGATGGAAAGCTTTACACTCACTACAATATACATGTATAAATGTCGAGCTATGGGATTGGAAAACTAGGAAAACTCTTTTTGGGCTTCTAGAGGTTTCAGTTGTGTTATATGGTTGTGAGGTATGAGGCAGCAACACATTAGCAAGTAAGTGGAAACAAATAGAGGGACTGCAAAAACATTTAATCACAAGTAGCCTTAAGATTAAATCATCTATTCCATATGAGATTGTCTTGGTAGAGGCAGGGGCTTTTCCTATCGAAGCAATGACTATGTGTCGTTTACTAGGCTATTTAAGAAGACTAGAGAACATGGAGCTACATCGCTGGCCAAAAATAGTAGCAGAAGAGAAGTTAGACAGAAAAAATAGTACATAGATGAAACAAAACAAAAAATGATTGGATAAGTGGGATATTAAATTGAGTAAGTTCCCAAGCACCAATGAGGGAAAAAAAACATATGTTCAAGGCAAATTCAAAGAAAGCATTTGGACTAGACATCTCGAGAGGAAAAAATGAGTATTACATCAAACATTTTAATCCCACACATGATCATACTCAAAAGAACTACATAGGTATGGAAATAAAATGGAAAACAAAAATGTTAATTACCCAGATAAGAACTAGTTCACACCAATTAAGATGTGAAATCGGAAGGTGGACGATACCTAAAGAAGAGTGGGAAGATTGAAGATGTTATTGCATTCAAGACGTGGTGGAGATGAAAGGACATTACATCATAGAGTGTTCAACCTACAAGGATATTTGGACCAATTACAATTATATGCTAAATGTGGGCACCTTGAGCAAGTTGTTTGAAGAAGATAGGATTATAAAGGTCGTCGATTTCCTGACCAGGATATATAAAAAAATATCCAAGTTGCAGAAGGATAAATAAATCTAGTGGTGGGAGCCATTGTACGAGCTTCGTTGCTTGTGCATTTGCTAGCTATCTGTGGATCCCATAAGCTTCTTGGCCTCATGGACGTTATTAAAAACTTTCATTCATTACTTTTCCCTAATATTGCTTTCCTACTAAAAGTCCTTGTGAATCATTAAACAAAATTTTATGTTTTAGGTAACAGATGCAAGAATTACATTTATTTCTATACCAACAAGATATCTCAGGAGTTGAAAAAAACAAAAGCCCCACTTAAATATCATAGACGAGCTTTAAAATGTTACAATTTAACATCCCAATCAATTGGTGCTAAACAGGCCTGGAATGTGATGGTCGTATTGGTCATTTTTTCAATTTTTAGCCATATATGATAGGCTGAAAATTTATTGGACCGTATAGATTGATAGGCTAAATTTTTATTAAACCGTCAATATGAAACTTAAATTTATTAATAAACGGTGAAAATCTATTATAGGCAATATAGTATTTTATTTAATAATATAAATATATCTTATTTTATAATATATATATATATATATATATATATATATATATATATATATATATATATATATATATATATATATATATATATATATATATATATATATATATATATATATATATATATATATATATATATATATATATATATATATATATATATATATATATATATGATATATATGTATGATAAATATATGCTATTTTATAATATAAATGTTTTTTATTACGGTAACTGCAAGTTTTGAATTGACCCCGAAATCCTTTAACAAAGCATAAAGTAGATAAGCATAAGAGAACTAAAAGACAACAATCTTTCCCAGAAAGGGATAGAAACCGAGAGGGACATATCCCAGATAATACATTAAAGCACTAGCACAAAAAGTGCATGATACTATAACAAAAAAACTACCAACAAAACAGGGCAAAAGAACTCCAAGCAGTAGGGTCACTCCATCATTTTGAGGAATTCCTCAGATTCCTCCATCTGATTCTACATTTTCTTGATGGACTCCTTCAGGTTGGAAATATCTTTAGCCTGGGCCGCAATCTTCTTTCTAGTACTGGATCTGGTCCTAGAACCCGGACCAAGCAATTGTATATCATCTTTCCCTTGATCTTCTTCTTTCATTTTATCAGTATTATTCCCTTCCAACAGGGTATAGAGGGCTTTAAGGTTATCAACAGCTGCTTTCATGCTCGTATTGGACAGAGTGATCATCTTCTTTAGCATAGTATCATTATTGTTGATCTTGTCAGTAATCGGGCTTATCACAGTTTCAATAGCCTTGTTAATTTTATCCTCTAGCGTGGTGGTATTAACAGTAACCTTCTCAAAAATATCCTTACCTTTCTTGTACATTTCAACATCATTCCGCATTTTGTCAATGATTTCCTCCAGCGAAGCATTATTGGCTTCCAGATTTTTGTATCTAGTTTGCAGCTCCTGGATATCATTTTGGATCTATTTGTCAATATTGTATCCATACATAGCTTTGCTTTTGTCCGCCTGTAGCATGGGCATGTTGATGGTTCTCTTCACCTTGAAATCCCTATCCCACAGATCTTCCTCAAGGCTTCTTTGATTGTGGGTATCCCCTTCCATTTCAGCAGTGTTATTCTTTGGGCTTTCAGGGGGAAAGAGCTAACCTCACATTCCTCATCTTCATTATTGGCTTCCTTTTTAGAATCAAAAGTTTTTGTATTGACATGAATTTCCTCTTCCATAATCCTCAAATCCTCATTACTAATGTCTTCCTCAGCAGTATTAGTAGTAATTTCCTTACAATCTTCATTATCTTCATAGTTGACTGCTTCACCATTGTACTTAACATCCTAATTATCCATCTTATCCTCTTCATTTTTATAATCTTCAGCTTCCTCAATGTTATCAGTATTTTCCATAAGAATATTATTAGCAGTCTCCGCCTTTTCAACATCATTGTCATTGTTGTTGGCCTCTAGAGTATCATTTGGGTTCTGTTGATCTTTATCAAAATAAACCTCCATAATCTCATTAATTTTATTAGAAACATCCTCAGGGCTCACCTTAACTAGGTCTTTGGTAGTATCAGTCATAGGGTTACTCACAGCTTCCTTGTCCATGTCAGGTTTAGAGGTAGTCGCTTTATCCTTCTCGGAGATATCTCTCTTACCTTCTTCCTCTTTCACAGTTTCATCATTCTCCGAAGACTCTGCCCCTTCCTCCTGGTCATCCTCAGATTTCATACCTTCAACCACATCGAGAATTGAAGGAACATCATTTTTATAGGGATTTTTAGGGCTTTTTTGTTTGAAGAGGCTTTCTTCCTAAAAAGAGAAACATTTGGGTTCTTCCTTTTTTTTTTGTCAACCTGTTTAGGAATCGGCTCAGGGATATGATCCCTGGCATGCTCGACAATAAGCAAAATGAGGCCCTCATGCAAAATAGGGGAATCCATCACTCTATATCAACAATGCTCTGGTTAAGGGAACTAAGCAAGAAAAACGGGAATGAGACCCTAATGTCATGCCTAAAGTGATTAGCCAACACAAAATGATAATTATAGACTCTGGAATATCTTCCATCGAGAGTGAAATATTCCATAATCACTCTAAGAACCAAACCCCAAATGATCTTGATGTTATCCAGATTAACATAATCATATTTACCTTTCACCAGAAAGGCGCGTTCTTCATCAGTCTTAGGGAAGTCTTTATACACCTTATTGCCCACCTTCTTATCTTTCGAAAAGTGCATGTCCTCGAGAGGAAGACAAGTAATCTCCGCCAGAAGATCCAAGGTGAGAGTGAAATATTTCCCCACAAAGTTAACCTTTCCTTTTTCCCAACCTGCCACAAAAGCTCTAGAGAACTCTTTGTCATTCTCATGCAGTCATTTCAGGTAATGGTGCACTTTACCCTTCTTAAGCTTCCTCCAAACTTCTTTTTCATGAATCCACTTACATTCTGTCAGTTCCTCCCTCTTAAGATCCCCACCCATGTTAAGATTCTCCTTCGTAATGCAAGACTCGGAGAAAATACTCAACTCTGTTTCAAAAACTTGTTTTCCCCAATCTCTCAAACTAAAATCAAAATGCTTCGAACAGTGAAGATTACACCAAAGCTCTTTTTTAATGACCCAGAAAGCATGCGAAGTCAGAGAGTAATGACGGAAATTAATCACAACTTGGCACTTCACCTTCAAAGCACTCCGATTCAGAATTAAATCATGATGTGTGGTCATTAAATTTAATAACTCCTTCACAAATTGGCACATCACCTTCAAATCACTCCGGTTCAAAATTAAATCATGTTGCGTGATCATTAAATATAACTCCTTCCTTTTGATTAATTATGTCATAATTAATACACAAATTAATCTCATCATTGATCTTAGAGGATCCATACCACTTATGTATGACATCACTTCTAACCCCAAGGTTAGCCAGACCATCCGCCACCTGGTTAGTTTCACGATAGTTGTGGGTAACATGAAAGGACTCAAGTCGTATGGTTATATTTTTTATTTTATCAATGATGTGCTCAATAGTCCACGAAGATTTACTTATACTTTTGATATTATTGACAATATTAAGGGAGTCTCCTTCCAGCCAGTCTTTTTTAACACCAATTTCTTCTGCCAACAACATAACATTGAGGGCAGCCATCGCTTCAGCTCTATGATTAGATTGCAACCCCAGAGGGGCAGTTATAGCTCCAACACAGTTACCATTCCAATCTCTTAAGACTCCTCCACCACCAGACACTCCTGGGTTTCCTTTTGACACCCCGTCAAAGTTAGCTTTAACCGAACCACTTGGAGGAACCTTCCACATAGCATTAGATCTTGGATGATTGGGTTGGGATTTAGAATGAGGAAAGTTCCAGTTTCTAATATCCTCTTTAGAAATTTGGAGCTTGATCTTCTGATTATTGATGTTAATAGCACTGATAAAGTTTTCCTCCAACCCTCTACATATGAGATTACCAACAACTTTAGGTTTAGAGAATTTCTCCCTAAAAATTATGTTGTTTATTTCCTTCCAAGTGCACCAGCAGAAACGAGGAGGAATGAGTTTCCAAAATTCTTTAGCCAAATCATTTGAATACGGACAGCTCCATTGACTGACAAAATCCTGCCAATATAGAGGGAAAAAACAACAAAGATTCCACTTTTTAAAGATTAGATCCCATACCCTACAGGTATAGGTACAATGTAACATGATATGATCACAAGATTCAGAATCTTCCATACAGAGACAACATCTATTAACAAGATAAAGACCCCTTTTAGTCAAATTATCAAGGGTTAAAGGTTTGTTCTGAGCAAGGATCCAAAAAAAGAAATTGATTTTGGGTGTAAGAAACTTATACCAAACCCTTGAACATAGGGGTTTATCCTCCCTGTTCAAGGACATATCACAGGCAGAAGCCACCGTGTAAACACCATCAGAAGTAAGAGCCCGAATCACCTTATCCTGGGAGTTTTCCTTGATGTACCAAGTTTGCAATTCATGCTAGAGGGGAATGAATCTTTTGTCTATAGCTCCAAGGTTCTTCCATTTATTTTCTTGCCAGTAATCCTTTACGTTGACCCCAATATTCGCTTTAGCATGGTCAATAGCTTGCTTCCAGTCTTGATTACTTGAGAGAGGCTCATTTTGGATCCACTTGTCATCTCAGAAATCATTTTTCCCACCATCCCCCAGCTTCCATCTCTTACCATTAGTAATAATATCTTTAACAAAACTTAAACTATTCTAGATGTAGGACCCATTTAGATTTTCTCCATTCATGATGTAGTCCTCGAAAGTGCTAGAATTGAAGAGATATTTATTTCTCAAGATACCATTCCATTCTTTTCTCTCTCCATATATTCTACATAATTGTTTGGCCATAAGGACTGTTGGATATATTCTTAATTTTCTAAGGTGCGTGTCAAAATTTTGTGTTAAATCTCCTTCCAGGTGTTTTGATTGGTCTAGGGTTTGGAAAATTCACAGGAAATTGTCATAGCCGAGTTCAAAAAATCCTTACCCTAGGTCTTGTCTTTGAGGAATTTCGAATTCATGTCAAAAACCCTAAAATGTTTTCCATTTTCAAAGAAACCCTAAGTCATTCTCCTCATTTCTTTTCGAATGTTACTTTTTAAGTCACTTAAGTTCATTAAAGAGCACATGCATTTATTTTTCATGCGAGGGTTGTATCTTTTCCTAAGTCTAGAACCCCGGTGATATAAATAACATATCCTATGTCCTAATTACCTTGTATTCTAATGTTTCGAGTTTCATTCAACTGTGAATCTTTAAAGGAGATCTAACGGCGGTCGCGTGTTCGCATGGAATATTTCCAAGCCATGCGAATATGCGAAATAACCGTTGATTTTATAATGAAGCTTGATGCGGAAACAAGGTGGGACCACTGACAAGTATTTCACAAGTGGCAGCCTTTTATTTGTAAAGGACAGTGGGGCCGGTGACAGCGGAATCTCCAAAGTTTGAAAAGCAATAAGGGGAAGATCGGACGGCTGTCGTATAATCGCATGGGATCTTAGAAGCCTATGCGATCATGCGACAAGCCGTTGATCTTGCATTAAACCAAGCGCGATTCTCAGGTGGAACTTTTGACAAATGTACATGAATAATGTTTTCTCATTGGCTAGTATCAGCAGACACCAGTGCTCGGAAAGAAAGAAAGTACCTGACAATTTGCCAGGTGTTGCAAGCGTGGATTTTCTTTATTGACAAAAGCGAGGTGGGACCGGCAATTTGAAGGAAGACAATGACGGTGATAAATGCTAACGGGTTTTCGCATGTTCGCATAAGCTTCTTTTAAGCTACGCGATCATGCGAATAACATTTTGTCTTAACGGTGGAAGTTATAAGAGACCGCCAAAAATAAAGAGGTAACGTGACGGTTAGTCGCATGAGTGATTTTCACGATATGCGATCATGCGACAAGGCGACATGTGGCGTTCCTGTGAGGTGGCAATCTGGTTCAGTTTAGTTGTCCAGGTGGATATGCGAGCCAACCAAACAGCTCCAAGTGGCAAAGGTCAAATGTGGCGTCCAAGTGGAGATGAGGTGGCAGGTCGACCCAATCTGAATGTGCCATGTGGCACATGTGGGACCCACCCTTTTTTAAAATCTATATGCAGTGGATTTTAAACAAATTCATTAAGTTCAAACTATGTCAAAAATTCAAAATTTAAATGTGACAGTTGCTTGGGAGCTAAAATTTGAAAATGATGCTGAGGACTCAATTTTTGTCCTAAATATAAAGTGTTATATACCGTTGGAATCGGGAGAAGCTGAAGAATCCATTTTTTGGATTAGTTTGTTGAAAGAAGAATGTCAGGGAAAGCAGTAACAAGAAACAACAACTCAGATCAAATTCGGTTAAAGAAGTGAGAGGATCAAATCATATTTTTGTTTTGGAGAGAATCAATTCAGTTGAAGAGATGATTGTAGTTCAAAGGCAATTGTAGAGGAAGGGGATATTTTGGGGGAAATTGACAGGTGTCTGTTGTTGGAAACTGGCTTTCCCCTTTCCTCCTATATCTTGTATTTTCTCTCATTTTGTAAGGGATGTTGGAATTAATGCTGCAGGGCAGCTTCCAGACTTGGATTTTTGTTTCCTGTGTTTCTTTGTTTTAGAAGTGTACAGTTCCAGATGATTTTAATGAAAATAAAGGAATCCCGATTCAGTTTATGTTTGATGTCTTTGTGTTCATAATCTGAATTCTTGTGTATTGATTTGTAAGGCATGTCGGTATACCAATTACAAGGTACCTGTGGGTTTGAATTCGAGTGTCTTTCAAGGAGGGAGTAAGTCTCGATTTCAAGTTCTGAGAATTCTAGATTTGTATACGAATTTGATGTCCTGGAACTGGAGTGAAAAGAATGGTTTGTAAGGCATCCCATTCGGGTTTTTGAGTTGGAGTTGTGGTTTTCTGGGAATGTATGTTTGTATGACTCTATTGCCCAATGAACAAGGCACTGATCCTGGTTTGCTTTGCAGTTTTCATCATCAGATCTTTAAATCATTTCCATCTTTAATTTCATGTTTCAGAAGCATTCATGTTTATGTCTTGTGTTCCCTGAATACAAGTATTGTTAGTGATTCTTTGAAGAAATGAATCCATGGGTTAACCTGCCCGAGTTCAAAGCTCGAAGAGAAGGAGTTTATCCTTATTGTCACATTTGTCATTTTCCTAGTTCTTAGCGAATCATACAGGTGGGACCCTGTATAAGACTGGTTGAGTTGAACTCCCATGTTTTATAAGTCTGAGAACTATCCACTGATTTTCACATCTGCATAAAGGGTTTTAGCTAGTAAGTTATATGTATGCGGATCTTATCATGTTTTAGGTGCACCCGCCTGAGTGTGTGGAACTCAAAGCAGAAGGAGGATCAAATCCTCATTAATTAGTCTTTTCTTGCCCCTTAGTTTGAATGAACAAGTAGATTTATGTTACTAGACAAAGATCCCCGGGTCTGGTATTCATATTTCTCTTTTAGAGTTGAGGGATACATGAAAAATAGCTAACAAGGGCCTTATTAACAACTTTAATAGATCTCAAACCAAGCCCCCCTTTACTTTTGGGTTTGGTTTACCTCAGACCAAGGACCTTCTTAATGTTCCTCTAGGACTAAATCATTTTCCAAGCTATTTGTTAGACTTTCTTCCTCACTTGCTTCAGACAAACTCGTATTCCTCATACCAAGAGTAAAAGAGTTCTCGATCCCGATATTCAGAGATAAAACAGTGACAATATTTCCAGAACTGTTCTCTCCTAGGCTCTTGAGGTGTATTTCATTTTGGTTAGAGGTTGAATCTCTAATAGGACTTGAAGGATCACACTGATTATTTTTCACTACCCTTTCCAACTCTGGTGAGAGCTCAAAAGCTTTCAATATCTCAATTGGATCTTTAGAGCCATTTTCCTCAATATTGGTTATAGGAGTTTCCATTTCCTTCCTGCTCTCTTCTAGTTTCTCAACATTCTCCTTTCCCTCCCTGTTCCCTTCTAGGAGAGATGGTCCAGATGTCTTAGAGGGGATTTCGGCAGCACCTTGTTTTTCTTCCCATTCCTTTCTTGGCTCACTCTTTTTTCCTTGGTTTACTTTCTCCTTGTGAGGTTTCATCCGACATTGTTTCACCCAATGGCCTACTTTTTTACATGTAAAACAAGCAAAGGGGAGTGACTCATATTCAACAGTTTGAATATATTTCCCCAGCTTCAAATACTTCAAGCAAGTCCGCCTTTTGGTGGATATTGACACAGATTCTAGCATAAACAAGCCTAGACATAGTTGATGTCATAAGATCTATAAACAGAAGTTCTCCAAATGCCCCTGCCAACCCCGCAAAGATGTCCTCATGCCAATATTCCAAAGGAAGGCCATGAAAACGAACCCACACCGGGGGCGTTTCAAACATATTTGCATTAAGGTCTAAGTTAGTTTCCCATTTTTGAAGAGCCAACCATGATTTGTCGAACATCCAAGGTCCCCCACACAGGATTCTAGAAAGATCTTCGAAGCTTGAAAAAATGAAAGAGAAGAAACCCTTCGGCAATGCCACTATATCTACTTGACCCTTAAGCTTCCATTTTCTTGCCAATAGGACTTTGACCATATCAATGTTAGGTCTAGATCTCATAAATTTTCCAACTAGGATAAGCACCATGGAAGAAACAGTATGGTCCACAAGAGGATTGGAGAGAGAAATACTGAAAACTCCCTTTCCCGACTCTGAAGTATTGTTAACACAGGGAAACGACTTTCCTGTTGATTTAACCCCAAATAAAGACGTCCAGCTCCCTTTTGCCGGATTTTCAAAAAGATTATTACTAGCACTTCCAGCAAGGGAAAACTTACCGACAACTGCCACTGAATCTTGTCCACCTCCTCGGGAATGATCATCATCTGGGTCCTTGTCCCCATCCAATTCCTTGGTGGAGCCCTCATCTGGCACTCCCCCATCCTTCTTTTGCTCCCCTGCCACAGTTGTCGCAAGGATCCTTCCAGTTGTAGGTTTCCCACCTAAACAGGAATTTGAATTCGCACCTTCCAGCCCTCCTCTACCACTCTCTATCACTTTCAAGAGGGTTGTTAGTGTGAACACATTTTATAATATAAATGTTTCTATTTTGTTTATTATATTTTTTATTAATTTACAACATTTTTAAAAGAGAATATACAATTTTTTAGAAACTTGTTTTACCAATTTAAAATATTAGTATGCAATATATATGTTTTTTATATTATTTATTATATATTTATAAAAATTTAAAATCTTTGTTTTTAAAATAAAGCATATAAATGTAGAAACTTATAAACTTTCTTAATTATTTTGATATTTTGACACGTTACTAATTTATAATTATTTTCTAATTTTATATTATTTTTATCACAAATAAAAGTTTCTATATAAAACATATGAATTAAGAAACTTGCTCAAAAAATTTAATTTTTTTTCATATATTACTGATTTATACTTATTTTCTAATTTTGTAATATTTTTATATTGATAATTATAAAATGAAAGTATTAAAATGACCAAACCGTCATAAAACAAATTGTTATGATAGGTAAGGGTGATCGTCAAATTCCAGGCCAGGTGCTAAAACCGGATGAATAAACACCCGTTTGCTTAATATATACTAATATGGACATACCGTAACAAGTTAATAGGAAATTAAAAAAATGATTCTTGACAATTGCAGGTATAACTCTTATTCAAGGAAACAGCTCAAAGTTATGTAAATATGACTGGAAAATCCTCGTCTGATCCCTCTGATATAAATTATCTGAGAAGTTGGTAAGAAACTTGGAATATTGCTTCTCCAAACAACCCTTCTTGAAAAGTTAATTATTTGGTTACTTGGGGGAATGAAGCAAAGCACATTGCAGGAACACTTTAGCTCCCTTCTTTACATTTATTGAAGATTATATCAGCGAGATTAAATTCCTCTGGCTCTTCTGAATCACCATTTCCTTGACTAAAATCAGCAGCTGTATAAGTCTTGATTCCTGGCCCGTGTCCCATGGTGTCCATCCCATGACCTCTTTGTGCTCTTTTAACCTCTCGTTGGTGCTCTGTCAAAGGACATTGCTTCCTTTTTACAGCTGATGGTATTGAGACATAATCTTGTGGACTGTCTTCCATGAACACCAGCTTCTTCCTTCCTTGTGAACTGCCTGCTTTCTGGGTCATTTTAACACTTTCTTCTTCCTCACTGATGGCAGCCCCTTGCAAGCTACTAGATGGAACTTTGTCTGCTGAATACGAGTGTTGTCCTGGCTCACAGACTCTAATATAGTTACAGGCATCATAAACTTCAAAATTATTTGCTCCAAATGAAGTTGACTTGTCTCCCACTGACTGATAGCTTGAGTTCTCAAAATTTCGATATGGTCTGTGAAAATCTATCGACTTCAAATGATTTGAAGTTAAATTATCTAATTGCTTGAGAACATTGTCATTTGCACACTCTACAGAACAAGATTTTGGTGACAGTTGACCTTTTGTTAACATATCGAAACTGGGTAGATTAATTTTTACTTGTTGAGATAAATTTCTGAGGACTGGAACTAGAGATGCAGGGTAAGAGAGCGATTGTGTGTTCCCATATGTGGCCTCCCAAAATGCAATAGTTTGGTTAGCTATTAGAGAATGAATATGTTGAAATGCCGCTACCAGTAAAGGTGCCTGAAGGCTTAAAAAACTTGAATCAAATATAATTGCTGGTTGACACTTCTGCAAGCAGTTGAGTAGTTGACTCCATGCCTTCTCAAGTTCTGATTCTGCACTTCTTTCTTCAGAAACTCTCTTAACATTTGAGCAAGCAATGAGCCATTTGGCAAAAGGGTGGGAGAATTTCTGAATAGAACAGTAACCATATAGTTGTTAGTCAATATGTATTAACATAATCCCATGCCATACCATCTCATCTCTCAAAATGATTGAAATATCAGGCATGTTATCTAGAAAACTGACCTGCATAAATAGAAGTATATCATGTCTAGTAGAAAGGCAATTGAGAAAACAAGCCATTGCATCAAACACCCTAGAAGACATCAAAGCAAAGAAAGGATAGCCACATTATTTCTCAGATATAAAAAAGAGAACAAAAATATAGAAAAATGCATTGAATTCTAACAAGGAATCTGTATGAAGGTGATACCCTGAAACCATAACAAAGTTGCAATCAGCATAAGTATCATTCAGTTCCCCTGCTAGTTCCAAGAACCTGCCCAATAAGGAAAACCAGAAATAATTTGAAAGTGTTGAGATCAGATGCTTTCCTATCACTTTTTGGATTGTATAAAGTATTAAGCAAATGACAACACGATGACAACAGATAGCTGACAAGCCAAATAAAGACTCCAGTTTATGATAGCATGCCAATCTCAAAAAAAAATTACCTGGCAACAAAATTCAAAACACCTTTAACATTGCATTGATTATTTGCCTCATTTCCCCCAGGACTGCTGTTCAGAATCACAGATCCCACAAACCTATCAAATCTTGCTTGCCTTTGTATCTTTAGCGTTCCAGGTGCAGTGACATGTGCCTGTTTAAGCACGTGGGCAGCAATTCCACCAACTATCATCAGAAAGTAACTCTGCTCTGCGCATGACAATTTTATGCACACAGAGTCTTCTGCAGCCTGCTTTGAAATGTATCTATTGTGTTTCTCTTCAATCACCTTTAAAGCTCTTTTGCAAAATCCTTCACCAAAAACATTTACCCGTGAACTTTTCACTGATGAGATAAGATTAACAGAATTATAGAGAGAAATCCACACTTGCAATACAAGATCAAGTTCCTTTTCAGGACTTGCGTTGCAATTATTTTTGTAGGATACACATTGACTGGATAGATTGTTTGAATTAGCAGAAGAATATACTATTCTAGTATTAATTGGGAACAAAAGGAAACCGTAAATTGTTTGATACTCTTCATGTACCGTGAGATCAACATCATTAACAAATTCCAGATGCTCCTTGAGGCACTTAGCAAATTGCTTCCACACTCTCAACCAGAAAAAGCCATCACCCTTGAAAGGCAAAGAGGCCAAGTCCTTTTCTTCATCAAATATGTTAGTTTGCATATTGCAATTGAAATTGACAGCATTTAATCCAAGATTGTACAACACAGTACCAAGTGCTTTAATATTCTCCAAAGGAGTGACACCAGAAGCCACAACTTGAGTTAGTTTTCCCAATTTTTCAAGTAATTTCTCTTCCTCAGATGCATTTGAGCAGAGATGAGCTACAAAGTTAAGCCAGACCAAAATAAGATAAACAGCAGGAGAAACCATATCAATTTTGGTCACATGAATCCCAAGTATATTGCCATTTGTGCAATGATCAAGGCTGTCTGAAAGCATGTTCTTTTCACTATCCCAAATTTCCTTCAAATCGATAGGCATCTTGAAAGAAGAGGATGTCAAAGTAGAAACTGGTATCTCATCCTTTATAACTTCCAGCAAACTAAAGATGACACTATTTGGACCTCTGGCACACCAAGAAGTTTTTAAATTAATGTCATGACACAATATTTGCACAAATTTTAGAATAAGGCAAACAACTTGCACATGCTCATTGAGAGGCTTAAAGTCTTCTTGCAACTCACTCCGAACACCTCTTAATATTAAACGAAAAATTCTCAGGGCACCATTCAATGTTAGACTACTGAAATCAGAGAGCTCACAACTCCTGATACCACATTTCCATAAAATTGCTACATTATTCAATAAAAACTCAATTTGATTAATATTCCAGGGCGTCCATTTGATAGGAGAAGCTGGGAAACTGTCTTTGTTGAATTTCAGAGATACCCCATGACATGGATTCCTTGGAGATGAAACCTCTCCAGTTACATAAATGTCTAGTTCATCATCCTTGTCTTTAACCTTTGAAGATACAAACTCCTCTAGGAGATTCATACAGAGATTCCATATCCATATATTTTTGTTATCTGGCCCAGTCTCAAAGATAATTTTCAAAATTGGATCTAAAACAATTGATAGAATAGCAGGGTCGTTCAATGACCCATGAAGCTTATGTAAAACATAGTTCCATGTTTTCCAACATGAAAGTCGCACAGACACATCACATTTACTACTCATTATTCCAACTATGGGCTTCATGAGCAATTTTAAGTTTTTAAGAGGTGGGAGGACTTGGGACTGATGAGTTGTTTCTGATGCTGTTAGTTCAACCTTTGATGGTGACAAGGTCTTTCCTGGTGAAGCCTGGTCTACCATGGATTGTATAGGCCATTGAATAAGAACATCAATCAAGGCTTCCCATGCAACCTGCCAATTGTATAATATAATAGGAATCCATCACAATAAATTCATCGGTACCAAGCATTTTGGTTCTGAATATTAAAAGAAAACTTATCTGTAGAAAAGGACCATTAGAAGATTTGAAACGTATATCAATGTAGCATTCCCACTAAATTATACAGTTCTCACATTGCCACCATCCACTATTAATATAATAGAGACAATTTAATATACCTTATTCTTAATTACATGTTTTAGGCAAAGAAAAGAGTACATGAACTCATATTTATGAAAATGGACAGAAAGTTAAGTCAAATGCAACAGCAGTGGCATAGTAAAATTATCCACAAGTCACATACATCTCAAGTAACATTGAAATTTCAATAGCAGACCTGAGAAGCAATGCGCACTTGCGAGTTAGGATCTGCAAAGGTTTGCTCTGGTATTTTTAGCATCTGGTTAAGAAGCATTCTGGTGTTCATAATATGGTCCCCAAGTAAACGAATAAACCATCCCCATGCTTGGAGGACATATACTTTACAGCCATGACTCTGCAGTATCTTCTCCATTTGCAAAAGTAAATTCTGCTTGATGTCCATAGCAACAGACTTGAACACATAAATGAAGTAATATAATTTAGTAACTCTTAGTTGATAAATGAAGGTACCAAAAAAAGTAATCTAATATGCTAAAAGCCTGAAATTCCCTACCTAACAGATATATGGTGCCATTTGACAATGGTATTTCAATTCAAAATTAACTAGAACATCCATTTCTCTAGGTTTAATTCCCACTAATGAAATAAATAATGGAAAAATGAAGCATAACAGCATGCGAACTAACTACATTGATTCATATTTTGGATTCCAGAATTCCTGAGATTAAGAAAGATATTGTCAGGGTAGGATCATAATCAAAGAAAAGCAATTATTGTTTTGGATCTATGGCCGATTCAAACAGAAAATATCCATAGAACATGCATCTTATTTATTTTATCATCAAAAAGTCCATTACAAAATGTTAGAATAAATACTGTTACTGAAAAAGCCAAACCCAAGGGCTGTGAGCAGAAATGGAAATAAGAGTTCTTGTATCTGAGAATTAATAAAACGAGCCTCTACTCACCATAGTGAACAGAACAATATCTGGGAGAAACAAAAGCTTAGGTGTCACAAAGGACTCAGTTCAGCATTCAAAAAAAAGTGACAAACAAAACCCAACAAATATTTTGACAGTAAAACAGCTCCCACAAAGTCCTTTGTTCCATCATTCAGAATCAGTAAAAGGCAACAGAATTTTTTTGTATTGTGTTTGGATCAAAATCAGTTGGTTGAATCATCAAACCAATAGCAGAACAAATTTCATCAAGTTGGATTTGCACTAGGATGAGGGTGGGTGTAGAGACACAATTAAACTAGGCATTAGCAAGTTAAACTGGACATTATAAGCAGACTCTGGGACAATGACATTTTGAGTTTTTTGGAGAATAGTACAGTTGTTTTGTGTGTTGGAGAATGGAAGAAAGGAAATTGGTATTTAGAAATGATCCAAATGCCAAAAAGGGACTAGATGGTATTTTGAAAGCTGATGCAAGGGACAGCCAAAATCAACAAAGAGAGTAGAGACCTGGAGCGTTAGCTGTGGAAGCAGAAAGTGTAAAGCCCCTAAAAGTTGACCAAAATAAAAACCTAAAACTGGACTAACAATTGTTTGTGTAAACATGCAACAAACTAAAAGAAACCCAACAAGTAAAAGTGTCACACTAGATGCAAGCAACAGCTAGTACCACTAACATGTGACAACAATCATGAACAAGGTAGCAGAGTGGAAAGATGATGCACTAACATGTCAACAAAGAAGAATGAAATAATGGTGGAATGGGGTCATCAGGAGAGTGTATGGGCAGTACACATCCTCGTGCAAAGACACTTGACCTATATCAAATAAGACTTGAATTTTCATACATTTTTAAAAGTTTGGAACAATTGGGAAGTGACAATTTTTCCATCCATGGATCTTGGAGAATCACTATGCAAGGTGTACTAGGGGTGGAGCAACATGTATCATCAAAAGTGAGGATTCATGCTCAGGCAGAAGATGGATCAAGGCATCATTGTGAGCAATGGAAATGCAGCAGTTGATTTTAAATAACTTTGAATTTCATATCCACGTCTTTGGTTTTGTTTCCTTAGAAACCCTTCAATGATTGAAAGCCCTAATCCCAAATCTTTTTCTCCTTTAGAATCATCTTTTTCAGAGTGCAGAGTAAATGGCATTTTCCTTGACTTAATCTTTGGAATCAACTTTTGTTAAATTCATTAGATTGAAATGCAGAGACTAGAGAAGGAACTTGCCTAAATAAGAGGTTTTCCATGTGCAATAGCAAAGGCAAGGGCAATGCAAAAAAAATGTTGTAATGTCCCCATTTTTACAGCTCCCTTAGTATCAATACCAGCTAGCAAGATTGGCCTATTAGCAGGGTCCTGTAGGCCAATGACATGGATAGGGAACCCTTTCAGGGGCTTATGACAACATATCAGGACTTTGAGAGCCAGTTTGACCAGTCTTGGGCAGTCTCTTAGATTTTAGGAGGAATCCCTATAATTTAAGGATGAACTGGGAGTTGGCAGGGACACACCAGAGGACCTCTGGGATCATCCTAGACACTTTTAGCACAGTTCCTATTTTCTTTGATCATTCCTAAATTTTAGGAAGGAACTGTCAATTAGCTCGTGATGGTCAGACAACATTAACGGACAGGGGGCATCAAACAGAATCTAGATCGGAGTCCAGATGAGCAAGCTATGGATTATTGGGAAATAATTTAATTATTTCCTTAGTTGGGAATAATGAAATAATAATAAAGTGATTATTTTAATCACTTTATGATATAGTAGTAATATAATACTTGGCCCAAGTCCCTAGGCATTATAAATTAAGTTTATAACTTAATAACAAGCCATGTTAATAATGAATAATGACCCCTCATGTTCAAATCCCTGGGTGGGGGATTAAATAAAATAAAACATTATTTTATGATTAAAAGGGTGAATAAAAACCCTAATTTCGAAATTGCATTTGGAGGGAAAAATAAAAATGAATAGAAAGTTGGAGAGCTATTTTTCATATCCAGAAATTATTATTTCACCAGCAATATTGTAAAGAGCTCTTTGAAGGGGTTTTTCAGCTAATTTGTTTCTGAGAACGAAAACTCTCATATTTGGAATTCTGCAAGTGTGTTAGATCACCCAAGGGGTTCTACAAGCAAAATAATTCATACTTTGACCTACTTGTGAACGAATTGTTCAGATCAGAATTTTGGAGGGGCAGCAATCAATCTAAAACTTGCAGATCAGGGTGTTTCAAGGGATCTTTCATCATTTTCAGGCCATTATCCAAGCCATACAGCCTTAAGCCATCATCTACAGCCTTCTAGCTTGGATGTGGGCTGCCTGAATTGGAAATCTGGGTACATTTACCACTGGTCTGGGCAGGAATTCCAGTATTCAGCAGTCAGCAAATAATATATCATAGTTCCTGAGGGTTGTATACAGTGTTATCAGTCTTACCTCATCTGTAGTTGCATTTAATTCCTACCGTACGGTCTCAGAGCTCATGTGTGAGGGTTCCAGCTTGGTGGAGGCAGTAGACAGCAATAGATAACTGATACAGATCAGAAAATCAGAACTGCAGGTCTGAACTTTTCAATTTGGGTGATGATATCTCAGATGAGTTTGCATATATGGCTGGTATGCCCTTGTTCATGTTTATTTTGAATAAAAAATCACATTTCTTTCCCTTTGCAGTGCATAGTACTTTGTGTTTCTTTTCAGCATTCATTTTATTTCCAAGCAATTCTTATTTATCATCAAAAGACAAAAAATTTATAAAACCTCAAAAAACACAAAAAATTGAGGAATCAGAGTCCTGGAAAAAAAAATCAGAAATGACCCATAAAGCTCAGAATTTATCAAAAAGGGCAGATCCGGGGGGAGCCTATTACAGTGGTACCAGAGCAGCTTCCTGCCATCCTATTGGGAGATTCAGTTAAAAAAAGAAGGTTATGACAATGGGTTACATCAGGTTTGAAGATGAGATCAGGAAGAGTTATGAACGAGAAGCCATTCAACTCTATGAAGAATACCAAAGCGTGCCCGTTGGTTTTAAAACACAGGTTTCCTGCAATGAATTTATGATTTTAGTTGTAACATTGAGACCTGGGAAGGTAGGTTTGACGAACTACATCAAGAGAATAATGAAAGAAAAATCAGATACGGAAGGTGCCTTGATTTATCAGGACTATGTGACGGGGCTCCAAGATGATTCTTTGGACAGGCATATGGTTTCCGTGGTCGAGGTTCTACATGACAAAGTGGACAACATAGCAGTCTTGGATACAATTTCAGATTTATCAGATGATGCCTCTTTTGACGAGCCCATTAATGCTCCTATAGAAGAAGGGCATGAGAAAAGTATATCTTCCGATAAGAGGCTTGAAAACAAATTTGACATTATATTGTTGGAAGTTGAACAAAGACTTGAAGTTGGTACTAATGAAGCATATGGGTCATGGGACAGCCGTGAAGAAGATGCTGCTACAGGTGAGAATTACTCATCTTTTTATGTTGGAAATGTGGAGATCACCATTGACAAGTATGATGAAGGAATGGATTGCAGTCACAATGCTATCTCATCTTCCGAGGATTATATGATGTCTTCAGGTAATTCATTAATCATTGAGAAAGATAACATTCAATCAAACAAAGAAAAATCAGACTTCTTTTTTTATGCCAGCTACAATTATTTGAGTGAATATGGTCACGAATCTATGACATTGCAAGACATTACGACTCAATGAGGAGTTTTGGATGACATAGTTATACAAGCACTTACAAGGATGGATAACACTCACAAAGCTATTGAAGACCTCATTGGTAAGAAAGAGAGACAAAAAGGCTTCCTATGTAGGATCTCTCATGAACAATTGCAACCTATCAAAGAGGCAATGAAAATCATAAAGGCTGATTACCTAAACTTGCTCAAAGATAGAGATCAAGCTACCAAGATGGTTGAAGAAAAAAAAAAAGAAATTCATGAACTTTGTCTACAAATGAGTTTGGCATATGCTTCTTCATGCAAGATAATCACTCAATCATCTATGACAGCCTCTCCTAGGGAAGCGAAAAATGATGTTAGATTGATAGAAGTCACACAATTAGTCAAAGGGATGGAAGAGGTACATAGAATGAAAACGGAAATGTAATTTTCATTATGAAGAAGAGACAGCAGAAGCAAAGAAATCAAATCAACAAATAGAGGTGACCATGTTGGATGAGCCTTTAATGATGTTGAAGAATGAAGACCAATCAGGTTTGCACAAGCTGGTTGGAGATAGCAAGATATGGGATCCAGAAAATGATTCAGGATATAATGTGGATTGTGGATTCCAACATGAAGATGTAAGTGCTGATGAGCTCCCTAATGGCGGTTTTCATGATTCAAGAAGCAGACATAATGCTTCTAATTCAGGTCCACCCTACAAGAGGTTGGATTTGAACCATCATAGCATGGACAATATAATGGTATTGACTCCAAGTGTACATAATGGGTGGATGGAGAGAGCCGAGGAGATTAAGTTGTTGGTTGGCCAAGCAAAACAACTACAAGAAGCTAAGGAATGCTGCACACAGACAGATCAGGCAGGACAGCCAAGAGAAGCTCATCTTCATTTGTCATTACTACCTAAAAAGGAAGATATGGAGGTGAAGCATACATGGGGAGAACCTCTTGAGATGGGGAGACAAAAAGAACCAGCAGATGAGTGTGAGCATGAGGATATGGATAACCCAATCCAAATTCACAAATCACTACTCCCTCCTTTAATTAGAGATGGCTACTCTATACTGTTACGCATTGGTTTCCTAGAAGTCACTTGGAGGTCAGCAGCTGTTCGGGTGCTTCGGGGAAGCTTGAATCATCCCTTGACCATTGGAAGTTGGTATAACGAAGGGATATTATCATCATTGATCATTAAAGGCACTCCTTACATCAGCACGGATCTGATTTTCAAGTTTATTAGCGAGGTTCTAAAGTACAACAGCAGCCTAAAGTGGACTGATTTGCCTTTGAGTGCACTTGTGATGTGTATCTTGCACAACCCTGAGAAATCATCTAGAATTGGAGAATTGACTACTAATAGCTCTTCGAGATTCTTCTATTTCCTCGTGATTAATGGATATGACAGCGAAATGATTTGGGATTCTGGCATTGGTATTTTTGGTGCATCACTTCATTGGAACTAGGGTGAGTTGCTTCAACACATTAGGCATGCCATGGTGACTCCTGCAATTGAATGGCATACTTTGGAGATGCAGTTGGCTCATGAGTTTAGGTATAGGGATGTTGCTAAGATTGGTGATCAGGAGACACTAATCATATATAGGAACCATAAGTGAAAAGAACCCATTCAAGTGACTCTTCTCAAGAGAGTTTGTATCTCTGAAATAAATTGATTCCAATCTTGCATTCAGCTCATCCAAATCCAACTCACAAGAGGCATCAATATCAAGACCAAGCAGATTCTTGATTGCAATAAGGACCTTTGAGTGTATCCCCAAGATAGGATCCTTAATATCATCACAATGTGCGCACGCATGCTCATTTGTAGTCCTCCTAGTAACCAATGAGAGATATCAATGGCCAAAGTCATAAGCACTCCCTCTATCAATAACTCCTTCCTGTGTCAGGATCAATGTAGGGATAATCCTCAATGCCTTGAGACAAGGAATGACCTTATGTTTGATGAGTTGAAATTCCTTCCACATCCCCTCTAATCCCTGCATTTTACCTATAATTATTGTGGTCTTTTCATATGCTCGAACCATCCTTGTAAGAAAGGCCTCTACTTGCTTCCTAATATCACATGCTCATTCCTTTACCATGTTGCAAGCACAATAAGAACTTTGAGAAGTGGGAACATATGGGATAAGTGTTGCGTTCTCATGCCCTGATGGATTCACATACCTATTTATGATCTCTTTCATCATCAAGTTCTCCATTTCTAGCTCATCTTTTTCTTTTATCAATTTATTCATCATTTTCTTTATAGCATCTGCATTGCCTCTCAATTCTTGAAACTCTCAATCCTTAGTTATTGGCCCAATATCAAATGAGGAGATATGATAATCATTGGGAGTAATCTCATCTTCATTTCTATCTTCGATGGAACAACGAAATGCACAGTGCAAGATCCTGTCTCATCCCTAGTAATCTTATGAATTTTCCTTGCTTGTTTAGGTTCTCTTGCTCTCCCAATCCTGCTCAAAAATGCATCAATATCATCTATAGGGAGAACCTCCTCCACTCTCCTTTTCTTCATGCTATCTATCACAAGCCGTAATTTAAGTATAATATAAATATATTTCGTAATGCAAATATAATTGATTTAAAATACATAGCTTTGTTCATAAATACATAATTAATCGATATAATATTATTATTAATCTATATAATACAACATTAATCTATAATATAGATTATTAATATTAACCTATAATATTAATCAATATAATATTAAAATTAACCTACAATATATTATTGATCTATAATATTAATATCCATCATTAATATTAATCTATATGCTAATCAATATAAATATTAATCTATAATAATCTATTAATATTATTAATCAACATTAATTAATATTATTAATATATAATTAATCAATATCAATAATTTTAATGTTATTAATCAAAGTTCATAACATTATCAATGAATATTAATAACAATCAAATCAAAGAATATTTAATTAAAAACCAGCCATCTGCAACAACACAAAGGTCGTGTCTATTGCTTGAAACAATGCTTCCCCTTCTACGCACGAGAAGTATAAGAGTAGGTTGAAAATAAAGCAAGGCGTATAGAGGACGTATAGAAGAGTCCCAGTCAGAAAAGAAGTTTAGGAAAAAGACAGATAAATAAGTGACAGCCAGCCACGTAAATAAAGATATGGCAGATATAATAACAATTATAGATACAATATTAAGATCATTCAACAAATAAGTATCGATTAATGATAGGGATAATAGAGAGATTGAATTGTTGGAGTTTATGAAAGAAGATAAAATCAGAATGGAATATTGATCCCAAGAAAGGAAGAAATGAGAGATAAATATATCTATAATATATGTATTTCTAAATGATAATAAATATAAATAAGCATATATATGGGTGTGTTATATGTATACTAAAATTAGAATTATATATATATATATATATTGAAATATTAATATCAGAAATAATAGAAGTATATATTGAATTATATAATATATCTAATTATAAGAATGATCTAATATTTATATATGTAAATTATATTTATTTATTAATATATATTTGGCCAATTCCTTAACAACTCACTAATTACTATTAAAGGTATAGCGAGTGTGTATAGGAAGAGGCGGGTAAATCAGTCACATGAAGGAAAGATCCCGAGATTGGTAAAGCCTTCAAGGAATCCACTTGTAGACTGCGCAAGTGTCCTAGTACAGTAAATCTACCATCTTTCTTAAGGTTAGTGATTAGGAGTGAAGTAAGGAATCAATGTTTAAGTATGTATTATGAGTTTGTGAATTTTCTTTATATAGTTTGGCTTAAATGCCTAATGCGGTATATTAATCATTGGAATCAGCAGACTCCTAGTAGTGAACGTTATAAGTTGCCATTTCTAAGTGCAATCCAAAACCTAATTGGGAATTTTAGAACAAATCAAGTAAGGTCCCAAAAAGGGATCATTACAAGTGATATCAAAGCATGATCCTACCATCCTATAGGGTAAAAAGATAAAACATGGAACAATACTAATGAAAATGAATCTAGACGTATATACGTGTATACTTGAAATTATATCAATAAAGAATTAATCATATATATTATAAATTAATGATCTTGATTATATGTATGTCTTACCTCATAATCAATCAGAATGAATGGAGGAAGTAAGTTTGGGAATTGCGGTTTATCAGTTCCCCCAAGCTAAGTAGGCCACCCCAAGGGATGGAATTGTCATAGTGGGATGTTCCTGCCTCTTGTGGGCCAATGGGTGAGTTGTTATAGCGAGACACTATGTGCTCTTGGGCTTAGTTGGGTTGAACAATTTACAGGCGCCCTCTCGAGGCTTTCCTGCTAAACTAAATTATGATTGATTATGAAAGACACATCTAGCATTCTTTATTTTCTAATCAATAAGGATGAACCTAACAATGTGTGTATCATGTGTATGCTTTGTGTCTTCATGCATCAATGTGTATACTTTGTGTATGCTCCGTGTCTTCATGCATTAATGTGTATGCTTTGTGTATACTTCATGTCTTTACATATTCATGCTTATGTTTTCAAGTATGTACTCTATTTGGTTTATCTAGAATAATACAATAACTAGATAGAGATGAATTCGAGAGCATGCTATCATGCAAACATGGTTTGGGGAAACTCGATTAGCAAGTGAGAGAAAACATGTTCGAAGTTCAGTAGTCGATTTCTACCATTAAAACATAACATAGTTGCTTGAGGATAGGCAAATTTGGGAGGGGCGGAATGTCACGAGCCGTAATTTATGTAAGTGTAATATAAATATATTTCGTAATGCAAATATTATGGATTTAAAAATATATAGCTTTTTCATAAATACATAATTAATCAATATAATATTATTCTTAATCTATAATACAACATTAATCTATAATACAGATTATTAATATTAACCTATAATATTAATCAATATAATATTAAAATTAATCTACAATATAATATTGATCTATAATATTAATATCCATCATTAATATTAATCTATTTTCTAATCAACATAAATATTAATCTATAATAATCTATCAATATTATTAATCAACATTAATTAATATCCAATCAATATTATTAATATATAATTAATTAATATCAATAATATTAATGTTATTAATCAAAGTTCATAACATTATCAATGAATATTAATAACAATCAAATCAAAGAATATTTAATTAAAAACCAGCCATTTGTGACAACACAAAGGTCGGGTCTATTGCTTGAAACAATGCTTCCCCTTCTACGCATGGGGAGTATAAGAGTAGGTTGACAATAAAGCAAGGCATATAGAGGACAGATAGAAGAGTCCCAAACAGAAAGGAAGTTTAGGAAAAAGACAGATAAATAAGTGACAGCCAGCCACGTAAATAATGATATGGCAAATATAATAACAATTATAGATACTGTATTAAGATCATTCAACAAATAAGTATCAATTAATGATAGGGATAATAGAGAGATTGAATTGTTGGAGTTTATGAAAGGAGATAAAATCAGAATGGAATATTGATCACAAGAAAGGAAGAAATGAGAGATAACTATATCTATAATATATGTATTTATGAATGATAATATATATAAATAAGCATATAAATATAATATATATATATAAATATAATATAATATATATATATATATATATATATATATATATATAAATATAATATAATATATATATATATATATATATTGTGTCAAGCTTTTGTATGAAACAAATCTTAGAACTCAGCAATGTTATTTCCTTAAGCAATGTAATGTAATATTCATGTCTTCTTTTATAAGCAACAAAGTGTTCCCAATTTTCAAATGCCCTTAAGAATAAAATTTATTCCATATTTAGTTATCTCTCTTTATGGCGCGTCTCAATGATTAAGGCATATCAAAATAGATTTTGTAATTTATGGTTATTAGGTTATTACTAGATATGGAAAAATCTGGATATTTGTGTATCTTAGTATATCTTATGGTGATAACAGCAGTATTATAGCACTGATGCAATCACATTCTTTGAGTTTTGGCTTCCCTTTGCCTAAATATGATTCATGCTCCTAGCTATTTGAATTGGATTTTGAAATGTACTGGCATATTTAAATCAGGTATCTTCACAAGTTAAGTTTATGTGGGCGGATGCATATTTCTCTTATTTTTCTAGAGATACTGCATACCCAAGAATACCCCCTCACGGCAAAGGCCTGATTTTGAATTATCTTCCTCAATACAGTTCTAGCTATATGTTATAAGTCTCTGGTTGGTGTAGCATTTAGCCCATTGCATTATTCTTGGTTATGTGTAGCCTACCCGCATGATCCCACTTCTTAGATATTAGCTTTAATTCAAAGATATTATTCTAACACTTATTTGTTCTCTTCGTAATTTGAATTTAAAAGTATTTCTAGAGATTCAACACCATTCCTGGTTACAAAGGATATGAATTTTAGAATGATTAAAAAGTACTTCAGAATCATTATGCACCGGCATGGCATACAGAACTTTTTCAGCATTAGGGGTATTTCTTATAGCATCTAGAGGATTAACTTAATTCTCATTGAGTTAAGGTTAAGGACTAATATTGGATTTAAGCTAGAAGTATACTACTCATAATAACACGCTGGTAATCCTATGGATCTTGCCCAAGAAAGTGGGCATCAAATACTACATCCTTTTAGAACATGGCGATACATATACAGGTAAATTTCTTCTCCTTTAAACAATTGTCTCTATCATTTAAATGTAGCAGTCCTTTCTCTCATATTTTCCTCGGATCAACAAATTTTATTATGATTTTACTAACAAAGATCTTAGTCAAAGCTCAGATTTTTCAAGATCTATAATCTTTGCAATCTTTGAGGAGTCTCTGGTAGGGCGGGACATCTAGGACACATGCCCATATGATCGACAGATAATCTTGCAAATCTTGATCTTATTAGGTTCTAAGCTTTTCAGAAGGAAAGCTATATTATAAAATCACTACAGAATAGATGAGATTAGAATCAATTCGTACATGGAGTGTATAAATTATAATCTGAATTTGATCATGGAGGGTATGCCCTCTTTATTCTTATGTAGTAATTCCGGACTGCGATCTCGGGCAAGGCTGGAGGTTTTCTCAACCCCGCTCTTTCCTACCAGCGCCTGCACTGAGCGGGGTCTTTTCTTTGTATCATTTCTTATTAATAAACTTTTGGCTTCAGCCTTTTACCGATCAACAAAATATATATATATATATATATATATATATATATATATATATATAACATATATATTAATATATATATATATATATATATATATATATATATATATATATATATATATATATATATATATATATATATCGTTATATTAATATATATTTGGCCAATTCCTTAACAAGTCACTAATTACTATTAAGGGGATAGGGAGTGTGTATAGGAAGAGACGGGTAAATCGGTCACATGATGGAAAGATCCTAAGATAGGTAGAGCCTTGAGGGGATCCACTTGTAGACTGTGCAAGCATCCTAGTATAGTAAATCTACCATCTTTCTTAAGGTTAGTGATTAGGAGTGAAGGAATCAGGGCTTAAGTATGTATTATGAATTCATGAATATTCTTTATATAATTTGGCTTAAATGCCTAATGTGGTATATTAATCATTGGGAAATAATATACCAAAACCTAATTGGGAATTTTAGAACAAATCAAGGTCTCAAAAAGGGATCATTACACTATCCCTTAGCCATTCAAGAACCTCAGATAAATCCATACCGTCAGTCATTTGTTCATCTTTATCACATCCCTTCAATGCTGAAATGACTTCATCTTCCATCTCTTGAGTGCTAGGATCAGGTTGTCTCATGTCATCACCCAAATCGACTACCAATTGTACTGTAGGTGAGGATGGCAATATTTATGTACCTTGTTGTAATGAATGTGTGGATGAGGCTACCTCTTGACTATCCTAAGGTAGAACCTTTGTATCTTCATCTTGCACTGAATCACTATCCATGGTTTGTGCCTCTATCTTCCTAGTTAAAGAACTAAGAATAAGAGTAGGTGTGGCGGACCTATGCCTTCTGCTTCCAAATTCTCCACTAATGACCCTATCACTTGATGCTTGTGATGTTCCTGCCACATTACCCCCTTCCTTTGAAGCTTGTCCTGCATCCTAAATGCGTAATCCTGAAGTGTTGATAGTTCCTTTATCACCTTTGGAAAAAGAATCCTTGATTTGCATCTTTGCATGGGTGAAGGTAACACCTTGTTTCATCAACCTCCTCACATGCTTATCAAGCCATGCCCTCGATTTATCCATCACTCCTTTCATCAAGATCCCCAAGTCTGAAAGCTTGTCCCTTTGTGACCAATTGGGTGGCTAAATTGATTTACCCTTCTCATACTCATAACTAGGATGAATTATGTGCCCCTCATCTTTAACCTAGTCACAAATGGGAAAAACCCCACATTTTCTCATGAAATCCACTGTCATCCTAGACCACATTTTCCACCTCAACCTCTTCATCCATTAAACTTGACCAATAATCTTCAAAGTCTCTCATGTGCTTATATTTTATGCCTCTAGGTTTGAATCTTTTGGAAGGGATAGAAATCTTTCCTTGTCTTGTATGTTCCCAACTGGTAGAACTGCAACTCTGCACTGGCTGTCCCTGTTGCCTGTACTGAAGGGCAAGACTCAAGCATTTTCCCCAAAGTGATGGAGGAAGGCATTCTCTGCCTATGCTTCTCCTTTTGCATGAGATCAAATTCTGAAAACTGTCTAACCACCTCCAATAAAACCATTTTGTTTGTAGGATACTTGGGAAGTTTGTATGGTTCTGAGGAAAATTCCTAGATCCTGATATAGGTGAAAGTAGGGAATTGCATATACCAATATCCATACTGCTCGATCAATGCAATGGCATCCCTAGATAGCCTCCTGTGTCTTATCCTTGAAGTGTGCGAGTGATGTTCATGGTGAAGATGTCATTGATCCTCCTGTAACTCGTCCTCTCATGTAGCTGCAACTCAAGAAAATAGTCATACACTTTATATTGGTCCTTGCCATTCTCAATCATGCCCTTGCATATGA
The DNA here is from genome assembly GCA_027943335.1 of Chamaecyparis obtusa. Classification (NCBI taxonomy): domain Eukaryota; kingdom Viridiplantae; phylum Streptophyta; class Pinopsida; order Cupressales; family Cupressaceae; genus Chamaecyparis; species Chamaecyparis obtusa. The sequence goes on from BSBK01000253.1 coordinate 1,077,949, forward strand.
GACCTGGATACTTCATATTTCTCACCAATAGGTAGATTACATAGGAACTCATATAAAACTGCTTTGTTTTCCTTAAGTTTCTCAACTGTGCATCTATGTTATCACTTATCATTTTTGCCCAATTTATCATTACATCTCCTATAGCTATTTCCTCTATGAAATAGAACATCTAGGTGTCAAAGAAGGCTCCCTGAAGTGTTCCAATAACTCTGTTCAGCATGAAGATCAAGTCACTCTATTCATCCTTGAAGTCCTCACTCATTAGCTTCTCTAGTAACTTAAATAATGTCTCCTTGGCTCACTGATCTAATTCTTATTAATAATGTCCATACAAGCATCCAGTTTCTCATCATATAATGCCTTAGTCTGTTCCTTGGTCCTAATCTGCATCCCGGAGTAGTAAGGAATCCCAAATATCTCTCTCACTACTTCCTCAATCAAAAGTGCAAACACCTTTCCTCTAGCTCTAATTGTTCTAGTGTCTAGATCATAGTTCTTTGTTCACTCAATCATGAATTCGCTGCACTGAATGGCTGAAGGGAAACCCACTGCCTAGTAGAGTCCATTCTTCATTGTATTCACTGCTATCCTTGAAGGCAGATGATCGCTATATCCGTACATCCTCCTTAGTTTTTTCATATCAATGTGTTTCATATTAATGTCTGTAACTTTTCCCCATTTGGATGCCATCGAGGGCTCCGAATAGAAGCCCTTGGATAATCTTTTAATCAATACGGTCCTTGCTGTGATCTCCTTAGGCTCTGCCATTTCGTGTTCAAAGCTCGAAGTTAGAATAGTTTAAGGAACTTAGATAAGGAATAAATTTCAGACCTTTAAACATTTGACTTAATCCTCAAAGCCAACTCAAATACTTAAGAAAATTTGTGTTCAAAGGCTGCAAATGGAATATGGATTTGAACAAAGTCCAAAATGAGTTATTTTATCCTTAAATGCATTCATTTTGCAAAGAAAGTCAGACTTTTAAAATCACTAAATTCTGAAGACAAAGTCTAAAAACTAAGTTTGAGGACTTATTTGCAGACTAAGGTATGCAATTATTTACAACCAGACTTCAAGACTTTGCAAGCATGCCCTTAAATGACCAAAATTATCCTTTAAAATGACAAGAATCAGACTTTGTTACGAAAGAGATTGTTGTGATTTTCTGAGGACTGAATATGGTAAGTCTGAAAACATCATTAAATCAGTCCCAATGTCATGTCAATTGGATTTTAATCCATGATCCAATGTTTCAATATGAATGAGAAATCAGACCACAAACAAAAAATGAAGATAAACCAACTTCCCCCATTACGATAAATTCTGATTTCGGAGGACAAGTCTGAAACTTACCTCCTTTAGATGATTTTCCCTTTCGAACTTTAGTGTTTTTGCACAATGATAGGCCTTTAACATTCAGCAACAGTCCTTGGGATGATTGAACAAGTTAGTGAATTATGAAGTTTTTTCTAAAAATCACCCCTGTTCTGAAGTCTTCAGACTTTAGGTCTGCAACTTTTGTACTCAGACCTACGAATGGCTTTAAATGATGCTTGGAATAATGCCAAAGGGTTTGCAACATAGTTAGGATCAGATTGCAAACAAAAAACAAACCCAGATTTTGATAGGATAAAATGACTTTCAGAAGTTGTCTTCTGATTTTCGCTGATAACTCACTCACCTTAGTCTTTCAATGCCTTAAATCAGTTGCAAATGATTGGTACTTTGTCAAAGAAGACTCAGCAAACAACCCCGGGCAGCTTTGGCCTCAAAATTATTTCTATGAATTTTTTTTTAAAATCGCCCCTGCCATGAAAGACTGCAGATTTGGGTTGGAATCCTCTCACCAATCAGCCCCTTGGTGCCTTCAAAAGCTCAGAAAAACGTCTCCTTTAAACCTGCAATGATTGATAGAAAGTTTGGGAAATTGGAGAAGACGTGATAATTTTAGCAAAAAACAATTTTCTTTGAGGCTAAGTTGCCGAATCGGGTACGGGTACGGGTACAGGTACGTGGGTACGAATCGCTGGTACGGTAGAAATTTTTTTAGGGGGTTGGGTACGTTTTGGGTACGTCCACACATATATATATATATATATATATATATATGTTCATCTAACAAAGTATATATATATCTGTATATACTATATGTTCATCTAACAAAGTTTAAAATGTCACAGACCAATCATGTTTATGGCAGGTTGTTTTATATGTCATATATGTGCAGCTAAAAAACAAATTAAGTTTACAATGTCACATACCAATACAAATGCTAAACAAAACCATTACAAATTTCAGATTTTGAAACATAACATACTAATTTAAATTCAGTTTTGGTCATTTCGATATCAAAAAGATCGAACTAGAATGTCATGATATATAGTCATTGTTTAACATATAAATAATACTAGGAATCAGTTCACTAATCAGAACCATAGGGGTCATCATCAATATGAAGATTGTCATCAACATTGACATTAGATGATTCAGATTGAACCCCGATGTTACTTGCACTAAAAGTATGCTGGCTACTTGACTCCTCAATTGTTATAGATTGTGCAGCAATAGAAAGATCCAAGTAAGTATGCTCCGGTTCTACATCCCACAACTTTGCTGCCCCTTCCTTGTACTCATCATTTTTGTGAGTAAGAAGGCGCAAGTTGGAATGCACATAGACTAAATCCTCAGCTTTGCTTGATGCTAACCGATTGCGCTTCACTGAATGGATGAAGGAGTATGTACTCCAATTTCGTTCAGCTGAAGAAGAACTAGCAACCTAGTGAAGCAAAGGCAGATCTCATTAGACTCTTTAAAATTTAAGTAAATCAAAGGACAAATAGTAATTTTTAAATAACAACCAGAACTGGAAAGTGTATAAAAATTCATAAAATTACTTGTGATAAAACTTTGATCGCAAGAAGTTGGAGGTGTGGTGATTTGTGGCCATTGAGGTACCACCAAGAGTGAGCTTTCTTCCTATACTTGTCACGAAGAGCAGCAAGACTATGACCAATGGATGCTGCAAAATCAGCAAATTCACTTGTAACTGCATCTTCCATTTCAGTATCAGGGAAGAGTTTAGTAACAGCTTTCCTAAACCCTTCACCTACTTCTACATCACGATATGGTGGCACCCTTGTTGGCATAGAAAGAATCTCTTCACTATAATATTTGGGAGTCAAGGAGAAGGCAAGAAGATGGAGCGGGGTGGTCATTTTGTTCCATCGCTCAACACAAATTGATTGCACCTCTTTGAAGAAGGTTTCTTCAGGGTCTTGCTCTTTTGCATTTATAATGGATCTCATCTTCTCAATCATTGAGTCTATTTCATCATAAACCTCCCCCAAGCATGGTTTATCCATGTCAGTAAAGCGAATCATACCTAGGATGGGCTCTGTGAAACTAAGAAGGTATTCTGCACGATCCCACCAAGTGTCATCCAAAATCCTTTGCTTGACATTTGTTGCCCTCTCAGTACTGGACTGCCTCCATATGGTCCATGCTTGGCTGATGACCATACCAGAAAGTGCCTCTCGAACATTCACAAGTCGTCTCAAGACAATTGTATTCGATGCGAATCTAGTCTCAGCAACCTATAAAGAATAATATGTATATTTAGATATGATTTTATTGAAATAAATCACTAAAGTAAAACATAAAATTGGATTGTTTGAAATTTGAATTACCTTCAATAGCTCTAACCGCGAGAATGATCTAAAAATAGCTTTTGAGAAGTGGTGGTTTGTTATGAACATTTGGATCTCTTGAGCTTCATCATACACTTCTTTAATCCAAGCTATTTTAGTACCCAACTTCTGTAGCATGAGGTTGAGTGAATGTACGGCACAAGGTGTCCAAAATATATGGGGGAATCGTGTCTCAACTAACATACCAGCTGCTCTACAGTTCTTTGCATTGTCCGTTACAACTTGGACAACATTTTGAGGACCTACTTCATTAATGCACTGTATAAGAATGTCAGCAATAAATTGTGCATCCTTCACTTGGCCCTCACAATCAACAGCTTTTAGAAACATTGCCCCTTTAGGGCACATTGCAATCACATTAATTAAGGGTCTATTTTTTGCATCCTTCCACCCATCGGAAATAATAGAGACACCTGTTTCTTTCCATGAGGCCTTAATGGGAGCTAATGAAGTTTCAATATGGTTGACCTCCTTTGTCAATAAAGTGGTACGCACCTTCTCATAACCTGGGCTTGTGTACCCCTTTGGAGCTTCACTGATTTTTCTTACCATGTCTTGCCAATAGGGTGATCGAACAACATTGAATGATAAACCATTTGCATAGAGGCACCTAGCAATCGCTTCATCAGCAATATCTCTAGCATCATTATTAAATGCTCTCTCTAATGGTCCTTTTGCTTTCTTTGGAATACTAGCCTCATCTTCATTTCTACTCAAATATGGATGGCTTTGCCTTTCTATCACAATATCAGGAGCAACACTGTGAGATGATGAACCATGTTGTCTTCGTGAGCCCTTTCCTTTATTCAATGGATGCCCGAATCTATTTTGAATCCTTGCATCTGCTTCCTCTTGCTCCTTAATATATGCTGCTACTTGAGAAGCTGGTATAGGTGCACCTTTTTTCCCTGGACAAAATTTGATTCCCTTTCCAGGTATTTCACACAAATGCCCTTTCACTCCGCTGTAGGAACTTGTATAGTGCTTGTCACACCTAGGACATATCCAAACACATGTCCCTCCACCTGGAACATGCTCTAATATTTGCACATGCCTCCATAATGGTGAAGCTGGGTCACTAGTGAATTGAGAAATCTCGGTTGAATTAGAACCAGTTGCCATGATAAGTTTGTATAGCACCCTGCAAATTATACATAATGATAAAAGAGTAAGTCTTTAAAAATAAATTATCAATTAAAATTTAAATAATTATTGATGTTAAATATGATTTATAAATAATATATTAATATTCATTATTTTAAAATTAAAATTTATACTAAAATTAAAAAATATATTATAAATTATTTATTTATCTATTAATAATAATAATTAAAATTTATACTAAAATTAAGAAATATATAATAAATTATTTATTTATCTATTAATAATAATAATTAAAATTTATACTAAAATTAAAAAATATATAATAAATTATTTATTTATCTATTAATAATAATTTAATACATTTACTATATTAGAAATATCAAAAAGTAAAAACCATTACCATTACAAAGATTGGAAATACAAATTTATAAATAAAATAAATTATATTATAAATTTATATTAGTTTAATATTGAAATTTAGGGTTTGAGGGTTTGAAGTTTAATATTAGTTAAATATTATTATAAATTTATATTAGTTTAATATTGATTCTTGAAACAAATGGCATCTTACTAATTTTTAAATTATTATTATGTTTGAAGTTGAACTTTGAAAGTTTTAATAACAAAATAAAATTATTAACAAACAAAAGTTTATTAAAATTTAGAACATTACCTCTGCAAATGCGTTGAAAATGGTTGAACGCAGAAACTGCCGTTAGAAGGAAGATGCGTTGAAAATGGCGAAACTCGCCTTCAGCTCTGGTCGCCAACTGAAACCTCAAACCTGCGTGAAAATGAAGCCTCACCTTCGGCTCTGTTCGCCGCCTCCAGTCGCCTTGCGTGAAAGATGAAAGCTAGTCGCTGCTGTGAAGATGAAAGTCGCCCTAGCTGTGAAGATGAAAGTCGCCGCTGTGAAAATGAATGTGTTGTTTTCACTTTTTTAACCCAACCGCCTACCGCAAACAAGAAGATATTTTAATTTTCCAAGTCAAACCGGTCATGAATCGACCGGAATCAACCTAGAATCACCACGTCACAGGTTGAATCGCGTGGAATCGAACACGTTTAGCTTGAAACGGTTCAAAGGCGGAAATGTCGAACCCTGTGCGGACCCACAGAAGATTCGATTCCGGTTCCGACTCGAGACGATTCGTACCCGGAATCGACAGAGGGCAGGGGCCGATTTGGCTACTTAGCTTTGAGGGCATCTTCAGACTTAAATCTGCATACACTAGTATTCTCATGGCTTACCCCAGGCTTGCAGCTATATCAGACTTCTCCCAATAGCCAATATCCTCCTCTTCATTCAATTTCCAGCTACCATAAGCTGGATCAATCTCCCACTTGGCCTCTTGCTTCAGATTTTAGCCACCCTTGCTTTGTCTTTCATAAATCTTCATGGTTTTACCTTGGAGCTGCCAGCCTTTTATAGGAGTTTTAGCCTCTTGCTTACCTCCCACAACCAATGTGGGATAAAAGTTTTAACCCTTCTAGAAACTTCCCACTTTCACTTTATTAATTTCCCACCATATATTAATTAAATACTAAAAAGGCTTTTTCGGGGAAAACGATCCATGTCTGGATCACATAAAAAATGACTCAAGTTCTCATTTCGATCCAAACATGCCAGCCATCCACACATTAATTCAATTTATCCAGCATGGGGGAGAATCGACTATGGTAGGGACAAACTCATTTCACACTTAGGAAAAAAAAACTCATCTTTCTTGTCTTCAAAGGGGAAATCCAACCAAAGTAAGGATAGTTTAGAAAACATTTCACCTTCCATTATTGCTCTCAAGGGAAAAACAACTCATGTCCGGATAATTCCCATACTTAGAACAAATCTTCACTTTATTAATACCCTTGAGGGAAAAACGACTAGGGTCTAGACAACTTCCATACTTAGAAAAAATTTCACTTTCCCATTTCCTCCCAAGGGAAAAACAACTTGGGTCAGGGCAACTTCCATACTTCACATCCCAAAATTTGGCTAAGTATAAAACCAAAGGGAAATTTGCCTCATGCCTAAACTCTTCACTCTCCATCCTTGACAATTGGGAAAAAAATTGACCCATGTCTAGATAATTCCCATACTTCGAAAATTTTCAAGAAAAATGCCATCCAGAGTGATGGAAATTCATAGTATGTCTAGATTTTATCCCCAACATTGAGAAAATTTTCAGGAAAAGGCCAATTAAAGTGGGGAAAATCATTATAAGTCTGGATTTTGATCAAAATAAGTGGGGAAAATCATTATTAGTTCGGATTTTGATCAGAATAAGTGGGAAAATTCATTATAAGTCCAGATTTTGATCAAAATAAGTGGGGAAATTCATTATAAGTCCGGATTTTGTATATTTTTATAAAGAAAAAATGATTTTTCTTAGCATTTTGGCAAATTTAAGTGTGGAAAATCAATTTCTATAAGAATTTTTAGGCCCTTATGCATGAAATATGACTTTATAATGTATTTTGGACAAACTGACTAGCCAAATTTTAAATACGCCAAGGATTTTACGTTCAACCCACTATAACATGACCCAAAAAGACTTCAATTTTAATGTTCCCACTTAAGATCGCAACTTGGCCATTTAATTTCTTTACCACCCCTAAGTCTTTCAAAGCTCTAAATTGCCAAATTTACTGCAAAAACCTAACTAACCTAATGACTACAAGCTAAAAGAGGGGGTCTCCATTTGCAATGGGGTGATGGTGTGAAAAGGTCACAACAGAAAGGAGACACAAGTTGGAATGCACGTATACTAAGTTCTCCGCTCTTTTTTATTGCAACCCATTGCGCTTTACTAAGTGGATGAAAGAATATGTGCTCCAATTTCTTTCTAATGCAGATGAACTAGCAACCTATGAAGGCAAGGCAAAGTAAACAATTAAATCTAAATTAGTAAATTATTAAAATTATAAAATTACTAGCAACCTAAGAAGACAGTAAATTAAAATTATAAATAAAACTTACTTGTGATATAATGTTGATTGCGAGGAGCTGCAACAATCGGAAGCATTGGCCACGGAGGTACCACCAACTATGAGCATCCTTCTTAAATAGATGACTAAGAGCGTCGACATTTAGACCTCTTGCATTCAAAAACTCTATGAACTCATCGGTAATCAAATCTCACATATCATCATCAAGAAAAAGTCTAACGAAAGTTGTCTTGTACCCATCAAACACTTCTAAATCTCTATATGGTGGAAGTCTTCCCGGCATATTAGGATATTGTTCACTATGATACTTTCGTGTCAATGCATAGGCAAGAAGATGAAGAGGAGTGGTCATCTTGTTCCATCATTCTACAACCATTGCTTGCAATTGTTGGAAGATCTCATTATGGTCTTGCTCTTGGTCATTTATGATTTTTTTCATCTTCTCAAGCATTGAGTCAATGCCATCATACACCTCTCCAATGCAAGGCCTATCCATGTTAGTGTAGCGAAGCAAGCTTATAATGGGCTTGGTGAAGCAAAGGAGATACTCCACACGTTCCCACCATGAGTCATTCAATATCCTTTGCTTATTTTTTGTTGCCCTCTCAATACTACTTCGCCTCCATATAGGCCAATTATTGTTGATCACCATAATACAAAGTGCCACTTTCACTTTCACAAGTCGTCTCAAGATGATTAAGTTAGATGCAAAACGGGTCTCAACACCCTGTAATAGAAATTAAAGCAAAACAATACAGTTAAATAGAGACAAACTTTTAAAAAGAATACACATTACACAATCAAATTATAAAAATCAAAAACTGTAAAATACTAATTTTAGTTTTTTTTTATTAAATTACTACTTCAAGCTCACTTACCTTCAATAGCTCCAAATTTGAGAATAATCTAAAAACTCCTTAAGACGTGGTGGTTTGTGATGAACATCTCAATGTCCTTAGCCTCTGCATACATCTCTTTGATCCACCCAATTTTATTCTCAATCTTTTGTAGCATAAGATTGAGTGAGTGGACTATTAGGCCCAAAAGGAGGTAAGCGCAACTGAGAGGGGGGGTGAATCAGTTATGTGTACCTAATTACTTTAATTTCACTTTAGCCACTTAGATCTGAAAGATAAACAATAATGCAATATCCACAACACAAAACACATAACACAAATATTTGTTCTTTAGGAAACCTGGTTAAGGGAAAACCCTGGTGGGAGTCAAACCCACTAGATGAGTGTACTCTGTTAAAAGCATTACCCAGTTAAGAGCAAAATAGAGAACAAAGGATGCACTTGCAACTAAAGGCTTACAGCCCAATCTACAGGCTCACTGCTCACAATACAATCTCAAATTTGGCCCTTAGTCGGGTTCACCGATCTATCTTCAATTACAATAGGGTGGACATACAATCCTTTACAACCGAATTGACAAATAGCATCTCCTATGACAATACAGTTCCAATGAAGTACAAACTCTTCCTTTAGTGCAGAACGTACATAAACACAATCCTCTCTCTCACATACATACTCTGAATTACAAAATGATCTCTCATTTATACCAATTACAAAGAATAATCACCCACTAGGTCGGCTAAGACCTAATACAATAAAAGATATAAACATTTTTCTCTATCTCCAATGCGATCCAAATAAAGTCGGCTAACACTTAGATAGGACCCAAATCTTCAACCTCGAATGTGCTAGACCATTACCAATGTAGCACCAAGAATCGCAATACGCTACTTCATCAAGTCGGCTAGAACTCAAATGAAGAAACGTCAACACGCTACCAAAGTAGAGAATCCGATCACCTCAACCAATGTGAACCAACAGCACAATCATTACACGATCCAAGAACACCAACAAGCAACATGAATACCATCTAGAACCTTTGCATCATCTCCAATACGAAATCCAAACTCATCTTCATCTCTGATTAATAGGAACACTAAAATACCGAACTTAGACATAACAAAAGATAGCTTGTTGTACTTTGAATCATGAACAACACCAGTTGTGAACACAATGATAAGAAAACATGCAATGACCAGCTTCACAACCTCTGAAACATCAAATCCAAGTCATACCGAACCAAATACTCATCCATTGTTCATAGGAACATTATGACACCAATAACCAGAAACTCAATCATATCTTAATCAAGTTGTTGAATCTCTGCAAAGCTCTGTAGATGATCTATCGACATCTCAGAACAATACCTCGCCATTGCATTTGAAGATCTTCAGTATAGCATCTGAACAACTAAAATCCTCCTTACTGAACGTCCTGAACACACTGACTGAGCCAGCAACAAGTGTGTTGACATCAATGACAAAACATTAATGTCAGCATACCCATATCCAAAACTCTGACATGCTCAACAATCTTCCAACATGGACAGCACAAGGTGTCCAAAAGATATGTTGATATTGCTCTTCAACCAACAAACTAGCAACTCTACAATTCTTTACATTGTCTATTATAACTTATACAACTTTTCTAGGTCTTACTGTCTCAATGGAAGAGATGAGAATATCAGCAATAAATTGCCCATCTCTTACTTGTCCCTCACAATCTATGGATTTCAAAAACATTGCCCCTTTAGGGAACACCGCTATAACATCGATCAAGGGATGATTTCATATATCTTTCCACCCATCTGAAACAATGGATACCCCTATCTCAATCCATGAATCTCTTATGGGCTTCAATGCATCCTCAACCCCCTTGACCTCTCTTTCCAATAAGTAGTTGCATATCTTCTCATAACCGGGGCCCTTATACCCTCTTGGAGCTTCATTGACACTTTTCAACATCTTCCAATATGGGGAGGGAATAACATTGAAAGACAACCCATTTGAATATGTGCATCTTGCTATAACTTGGTCCGCAATGTCCCGACTTTCATTTTGAAATGAAGTTTCCAAAGGTCCCTTTATTTTGCGTGGAATGGGTGCTTGAGTTTTAGTTTCAGGCTCAGCTACGGTAGAGTATAAAAGGGGTGGTTTTCTATCACAATATTTGAATATGGGGGCTGTATTCCCTTTGATTATTTTTTAGTGGGTATATTTTGTATATGCGCTTCTTTCTCTTTTGGTTCTTCATGCTCCATGAAATATTTTAATATTGTTTCATTTGGTCCAGGAGCATCATTTTTGTCCAAGGCATTTCTTGACTCCTCTTCCAAGGAATCCACACAAATGGCCTACCACCCGATAACATGGACTATTCCTTTCCACATCACAACTCCAACATTTCCAATGAATGCCCCACCTTGTGGAAGGGGTCTTATAATATCAACATACTTCCACAAAGGAGAATCAAAATTTGGATCTATTCTTTGTTGTTCATTATTGCCTATGGAGGAAGAGGTAGATGCCATTGTAGTTCATATGGCAAAAAAAATTATACACATTCAAAATAAAAACAAGAGAATGGAAAAATAATAGGTAGATCTTATGGACAATCAAGGAGAAATGAAAAAAATTTAAAAACTTAACCAAAAACAAAATAAAATGAAAAAAAATTTACCTCTCACCCAATAGAAGCTTGCAAAGGAGTAGGAATGAAGCAAAAACACTTGATCAAGCTTCACAAATTAATCTCCAACTCCCTATAGCTCAACCATCTATTTGCTCCAGCTCAAGAGAAAACAATCTATTTGCATAGGGTTTGAGATGTCAAATTTTAATTATAATTGAAAAAAAAAAGAAATTGCCAACACTTTTCCAGCCAAGTCCATGCTTGGTCCGTCGAAATTTGGCTGAGTCCAGCCAGATTGAACCGGCTGCCATGGACACAGACCCTGTCCGGACCCACAAATGGACTGGCTCTGGACCCAGACCCAGTTTGAACTAGACTAGTACCAAGGTCCTAGGGTGGCGAACCAAACTTCCTAAAATTTAACTATGCATTGTATAACTATAATTCTTTCAGGTTTTATTTGTTTCCCACAATCTATTTATTTTTTCTTATATCTTCAAACCTTGTATGATCAACACATTGGCTTCCCCAAAGCCGTTATTTGAAAATTAATGGAATTATCTTAAAATATTTTGACAGGTTTTAGGCATATACTGCATTATTGAACAAAGAAGCACAAATGTGGGATTTTACAAGGAGAAATGCTACTGTAACATTCAATCAGATAGTGCATAACACAATGGTATAGCTTGCTGAATAGTTAAGAGCTAACTCATGTAGCCATAACATGCCAGGCACATAATGAAGCAATTTTCTACAAAGAATTCAAGCCATCAAAGTTTTACAGAAAAAAGCTGAAAAATTAATGTGTGCATCCATGCACCTGGGACATAAGAACAAAAAACAACTATTATGAATCAGCCACAATTTAAGATTAAAACACACCTTTGAAAGGGGTGGCAATGGAGGTAGGATAGTCAACTTAATTTTTTGAAGGCACCTTTCTGCCATGTCTCGTTCTCTTTTATCAGCACTGACAAGTCTTCGATAAATTGGAGGAGACCATATATGAGACAAATCCTTCATCATGTTACTTGCTTGGGTAACCAGTTTAATCACAGCCTGCAAAATTCAGTATAAAAAATTCACAAAATGGTGAAAGCTTGACTTTTGCCCCTAATAAACTCCTTTATGTATACCAGTGTTACCAAAGTTGTGAGCACAACTGTGCCAAAATATTAAGAAGGAAAAACCAATACGACAAAAAATTCCCAGTACCTGAAATGCTTCAACGGTGGTGGATACAGAACCCATTGGATTATCAAGTGCATGAACTGTTGCTCTTATTATGGAATGAATGTGTGAGACTATGAAGCAACTTTCAAATTGTTGAATAGAAATGCACCACATAGCTAAATTGCAAATAGCCTGCAGATACAAAATAAGTATAGACTAGAAGATCACACAATATTCATATACATAATTTAAAAGTGGGGTAGCATAGGACCCAATATAGAGGCATATATCAGGAAACTCATTCCAAAAAGCCACAAGTTCGATTCTTGTAAAGCAATCTCCATGTCACAATACCTCAAATATACTGATGGGTGCACCAAACCAGATAGCTTCAGAAATTCAATTACTTAAATAGATGTTATTAAAGTTTAATCAACAAGAATACTAATAGTGAAAAGCATGCACTGCTTACTTTCATCTTGGTGGTTGTGACAACTTCCACAAGAGATTGAAGAACAGCAGATACATTGTCCTCTGATATAATCATTACACATACAAAAGTAATCAGCTATACATTCTCACAAAAGAAAAACAGTAAATTATATCCAATATGCCAGTTATTGTATTCTGATGACTTTATGCATGATGATACTCATACAAGGTAGATTCCTCTGCATAAATCAAAATAACAAGTGTGCACCAAAATAAATTCACAATAGTAAAGGATAATTAGAAAATCCTTGAAAAGTAATGAATTAAAAAAAATAAAAATATTTGATGGAAAATAATGGTGAGCTAGCCTAAGAAGGAGAGTAAGTACAAGCAACTGAACAAAAGCTAGGACATGCAAAATTGTAAAATACAGAAAATAAAGCATCTAAATCATAAAAAAATTAAACTATGTAAGGCAAAAGCATGTTCTGAAAACATCTTTTCATAGGAGCGAAGACATCCATTGGTAGCCATACAAAACTCCAATTCTAGGTTTCCTTTTGCAAGTTAATTGCCATTAAATCGCTGGTACCACATAAGGACAAGTCAGTCAACACTCTTCCAAGTCAAATTTTGTCAAATTTGTCTTGTCCTTGGTTTTTCTCATACTAATCATTTTTGCAACATACGGAAGATTTCAACTAAGATTTATGCTATAAAAACCATGAAGGAGACAGAGTGGATGCCGAAATGAATTCAAGAGTTCTTTCAGCCGTGCCTAATGAGAAATAATGAGAGAAGTTTCAGCCAACAAAACATGAAGTCATGTGGAGGAACCTAACAGTGATCAAAGAAGATAAGGTGAAAGGTAGGAAAAGAGCAAGTTATGGAGTTGGAGAATTATTGAAGTGGCTTACCCAGCACAAAACCACACTCAAGTGATGGCAAATTGCAAAGATGACTTAAACTTATACCAACCAGCAAAGAAGCGCACAAATTGATGGCTAAACCATGAAAAAGCACACCTAGATGGTCACTAAGACAATTGCATGTACAAACTCCACCCGGCATGAAGGATAACTGAAAACTGGCTTAGGCACAAAAATAAGGTGGCTGAACCATAGCAAACCAGCACCCAAAACATTATTAATGTGGCACAAAAGTGTACCAATCATCTTAAGTTGAAATATCGCATATTTGATGCACATTCCCTTTGGCTGAAACAAAGAGCACATATTTTGAGTGGCCAAACCAATTAAAAACTGTTCATAAGAAATGGCTATTGTGGCACAAAACCTAGCCCAAGTCAAAGTAGCCAAAAGACACATAAACGCAAACTTTCAAAATGGCTTAAGTAGGCAAAATCTCCATCCAAAAGATGGTTAGACAGCCACGAAAGTGCACCCAAGCATAAGACATGAAATGATATAAAGAAAGCATCCTTTTTGTGGCGGTTTTGCCCACTCAAGAAACTCTGTCTAGAATATGGTAAGTTGATGGCAAAGCAGCACCTACAAATAAGGAATGAAAAGAGACAATCTAAGGCACACTTTCTTTCTAGATTTACCCTCAAAATCTCTACCAATGTCATGTCTCGTACCTCCTTAGGCCAACTCCAGCTCTACATTACTAAAAGTGCTTTAAACACTTTGAGTGTACATATTTAATAAATATAAAAATAAAAAATAAAAAAATATTAAAATCAAATTTTTCAATCCAAAAAGTTGCACCACAAATCAAATTTTTGAAATTCAAAAAGTTGTGCCACAAATGGACCAATGCATCCTATCCTTGGAGATGCTATAATGCCTGTTGGAGGTTCTTTGGTAATCATGAAAGGAGTTTTGAGTGGAATTTTCCAGCAACAACATCCAAGATGAAAACCCTGACGATGTTGGGTAGGATGGGATGAAATCCCTAACCTATGGACTACAATCATTTCTCTCTACGACTGTCATTTACCTATTTCAAACTAAGGCATAGGCATTTGTGTACAAATTTCATGAGGATAGAAGTTGCTAGTGAGCAAAATCAATAGCCAACCAGTAACATAGTCAACTAGTCTAATTCAAGCTGGTGCATTACATGAGAACAAACCCCAAATCTAACCATCACAGTTCCTATTACCTAGGCGTTTGTTAATTTTATTCAAGATAAGATAAGATAAGATAAATTATTAATGTCCAACAAGAGACCACCAAAAGGGTCTAAGGGACTGGAAGCGTACAAAAGGCAACCGCCAACAGCGGGAGCACCAAACAGTGACCAAGGAAAGAACCGAACAACAACAACAACAACAAAGCGGAAAGCAAATGAGCCGGAAAGAGCAACAAACAGCCCTAGTTGGGTGAGAAGAAGTCCAACACCGAGGGGTACGGATCAAGGCAAGAAAGAACCTCGAAACACTGCCGAGTAACTCTGGGGGTGGAGTGCTACTACCGCCAACTGGACGACAAGTGCAACTGCCGAGTGTGACCGCTACGAGGTCTCACAATCCTAATGTGACCAGAAGAGGGAGGACCAAGAGGACGCTTCGTACCCCGAGCCGGGGATACGGGAGTGAAAAAGGAAGTGATAAGCTGGTTCTGGCACTGTCCCGAAGGGAACTGAAGCTGGAGGGTGGAATCACGAAGCCGTGTGCTCTCCTGAAGATAAAGAGCGAGGCACCACTGATCGGTGTATCTGAAGGAGGAAAGGGATCTCCACTCTCTGAACAAGCAATAGAACCTCCCTCTGATCTCATTGTAAATAGGACAACGGAAGATGAAGTGTCTCAGTCTCGGCCTCCATCAAGGTGCAAAGACGGCAGGTCCGATCATCTTTGTCAATACGATGGTCAGTCTGGATGTGGAGCCGATGGGAACCAACTCTATAGGACCCCAAGGAGATACGGAGGGTGTGACTCCAGCGGCGAGCTAAGTAGGTGTTTATAGCTGAACGTGGACCTCTAATCCAGCCATAGACACAACATATTCATTGCTCAATGATCATATATGAAAGTGAACATGAATTGTCCAATTCATGTACTCAATTGAATCGACCTATTGCCTCCTATTTAGATGGGGTGTTTGAATTACTCTTAGAACGAGAGCCAACAACCATTAGACCAATTCTAAAATGGAGGATTTGAAAGCTATGAAGATGATCAAATTGCAATTAATCTAAAATGAAGATGCTATTGTAATCTAAGAATGAAAGTGCAGATTTAATCTAATAAGCTTGAAAGAAAGGCGAGAATTAATCTAGAACATAATAAGCAAACTAATTAATATGAAAGTGCAATTATACTAGAATGAGAATTACTCTAATTATGCAATAGAAAGGCTTTAAAAGTCTGAAAATTGAGACAAAAATCCACTATAGTTTTCGTACTCTAAAATTGCCTCTCCCCAAAATGAAGGAAAGAAGGTTCATAATATAGAAGAGCCTGGGAGAGGGATGAAGAGTTTCTTGGAAAGAAATGGCTAACTCTTCATCTCCATGGAGGAAGGTGAGACAAATTGGAGCAATTATTTAATAAATTAAATGAAATATTGCCACATGGGTGACTCTTCGAGTTATTTTGAATAATTAAATCCAAATAGAGATGTCCATTCGAATAACCAAATATGATTTAATTCCTTTGATGTGTATTAGCTAAAGGGGGTGGAATTAATTTAATTTAAAAGCACTAGGACTTTAGAATTAAATTAATTAATCATAAGGATTTTTTAGCCAATAAATGTCAAATATTTAGGAATTAAATATAGTGTATGATTAATGCAAATTTAGGGTTTTTTGCATTTGACGCCAAGTCAAGTAAAGTCAATTAGGAGACAGAATTGCCTAGTACAATAGGACTTCGATGATATAGAAATTCGAAGAAATGCACCAAAATTGATTAGAATTGTAAGGTGCCAATTTTGGGGTATTACATTTTGCCCCTCTTTGAATTGATGTGCGAGTAGCGCGTTGATTCAAAGAATAGTCTAATGTGACAGATGATGAGGATTTAGGATTATCTCCTGAACAGAGCTTAACCCTCGAGAGTCGAGATTAGATTGCCAAGACACCGATCAGATCAAGTTGCAGAACCATCTCCAGGATGAAGATTGATTCTCCGAAGTCTAAGTTAGATTGCGAAGACCTCGGTTAGATTACCACTTGAGAGAAGACTGGAATTACGGTTAGATTGCCCTAATACTCGTTGATTAGATGATAACTAATGCAGATTTAGGACTATCTCCAAAACAATAGCTTAGTCCTCCGAGACCTGGGTTAGATTGCCCAGATAACGGTCTAAAAGAGTTTTCGAGAGCCATCTCCAGAACGAAGCTTGACTTTCAGGGATTAGGGTCAGATTGCCTCAATACCTAACGAGATTTCGAGAACCATCTCCAGAATGAAGCTTGATCCTCGAGGATCCGAGTTAGATTTCAGATACCTAAAAGATAGATGACAAGATGACAAGATGCGAGACACAAAGATGCCCCTAGTGAAGAGATGCCCAAGCAATGAGGACTTCTGATTCAGATCGGACTAATTCGAGAATTGATTCAACAAGATCCAATGATGCAATCATCCTACCCTCTCGAGAGCGAAATCAAAAGATGATATGTCAAAAAGATGATTAACAGCAAAAGGTTGCAAATATAGATAAAATTGAAGATCCAGAGGAACTCAGAACATAGCAATTTGGAGTCCTGTTGACCACGGTTGACCAGATTTGACTAGAGTTGACCTTTGATGAAAACGATGAAGGAGCCGATAAAATGATGATGAGATGAGATTCCGGCAAGAAAACGACACCAGAAGGGCGACTGCACAAGCGTCCGATCATGTTGATCCTAGAAATTTAAAACGCAATTTGAGCTATCTAGGAGTGTCAGATTTCGATTTTGATCCCAAAAACTTGTGCAATCATGATGAAACCGGGACAAAAGATGAGAACCCTTGGCGAGCGAATCCAGGAGAAGACAATGAAGCGAACACCAAAACACTGTCTCAATGCAAGCCTAAAAATGAAAATGCAAGCCTAAGTTGAATGCAAACCCTAGGACTTGGTTGTTGGACCTATTAGGTTATCATCATAGAGTTTTTAGTAACGGACCTTCGTAAGATGTCATACAACCCTCACTGACATTGCAATCATGAGAATATGAATATGACATTAGTCTTCAATTTGTCGGAATGAGGTGTAAGCATTAAGGCACAAGAAGCCAAAATGACCTGAACACCTATTCCTTTTGATTTAGCAGGTTAACATAAGCATCAAAGCATAGTTGCTAGAATGACCTGAATGTTGTTTGCATACAAACACGCCAGACACGCGAGAGTTCTTTCCTTTTGCTAAGTGAATGATAAGCATATCAAAGGTGCTCGCAGTGACCCTTACATTCACTTCGCAGGACAAGCGTTTGCAATTCCACTTGTAGCAGAAAGAAGTCACTCAAACAAACAAGGAGAAGAACCAACCTCACCAAAGTTTCCATATAAAAGGAGTCGAGGTACACATGGCCATCCAACACAAGATGAAGGTTCTCATAGTGGACACCCCTCTTATGTAGATTCATTGGATCATTGGAACTAAACCAACAAACAGAAAGCAAAGGAAAGACCTGTTACAAGATTCAAGAATTGGCAGATTAACGGATTTCCGGATGATTGATTGATTAACAGAGGAACAAATGTGTTCCTTATAAAGAATTACAAGGACGTTGTTTCTAAAAGAAACAACGTAGACTGAAGACGAAATTAGAAACAAAACTGAAGACAGGATAGGAAACATTCCTATCTGGACAGAAGACCAAAGAGACAGAATAGGAAACATTCCTATCTAGACTGAAAGAGGGACTACAAACAAGTAGTTGACCATTATAGAAAGTATTTAACTAAGGAGATAATATTTTAATAAAGATATTATCTTAATACCCTCCCTTAATGGTCAACGTACGGATGTCGGAACATTTTGTGATAACTGAGACCCTCCCTGGATCTACAAAATGCTGAAACCAAGAAGCTTTGCCAGAAAAACAAACTGCAATTACAAAACTTCGTTTTTGTGGAAAAAACGGTAAAAACCCAGAATCCCACGAAACCTTGCGTATTACAAACAACATGAAATGATTTTTAAGGAGAAAATCAACAAACCCATAAACAAAAACAAAAATAGATTCAGAAGGCAAAAAATGCAACTTCACCTTGATCAGGAAGCTCGACAACTTGTGATGTTGGCTGGGAAGCATTTTGCTTCGCTTGGGCAGCCAAACGTTTCCGACACTCGAACTTCATATGGCCAAACTTGTGACAATAATTACATTGCACATTTTGCTTCGTAGAGCCATCCAGGGATTGAACAGAAGGTTGATGCTGGAAAGGCTGAGAAGACTAATAGTTGTCGATGTTCTGTTGAAAGGATTTTGTAGCAAATGCCTGATCTGAGGAGGCTGTAGAAACACTGTTGCCAAACTATTGTTTCCAACAATCCTACTGCAGGAGTTTGGTGCATAATTCTGGAAATTTCAGATCAACACTAGTTGACGTAATGTTGAGTGTTTCTATGAAGTGCTCATAGGACGATGTTAGACTTTTCAGAGTGATGACTACCATATCCTCTTCCTCCATTTTCCGACCAATAGCTTCGAGCTGATCACGGATGTCCTTAATCTTTGTCAGATGCTCCTGCAAGGGCATACGTTCATCCATCATAATGGAGAACAGTTGATTCTTCAGAAAGAATGCCCGACTCTTGTCAAATGTTTCATACAGCTCCTTCAGATATTTCCAGATTTCTGCAGCTGACTTGCCGGAAGGAATCTGCGGTAGCTGATCATCAATAACAGAGAGCTTGAGAAGCATAATAGCCTTTCGATTGCGATGATCAATTTTGTCCTGGTCAGATCCTACTTGTTGAGGACGCTTTGTAGTGCCCAAAATGAGCTCATCCAGGCGACGATACTCAAAGATAGTGAGCATACGTTGCTTCCAGGTGTTATAATTGTTGCCATTGAATCGTTGACTGCCCTCCAACATCAAATTAGTCAGTGACGCCATCTTGCACGTTTCCTAATGCACGGAAAACAAAGATATAGAGAAGAGGCGCTGACACGATCTTCGAGGCAAAAAATTGGAAGACCCAGAAAAAATTGAGAAGTACCCAAAAAAGAGCTCGAAAAACCCAAAAAGAATATGCTATCAAAATCTAGATCCGCTGGCTTGAAAATCGAGACATAAAAATCAAGGCACCCAAAAAAACAGACAACCCAGTTGAGCTCTCAAAAAACCCACCAAGAATCTGTAATCAAAAAAAACTTTCGAGCCCAAAAATTAGGGTTTCGAAAAAGACGAACTGCTACAAAAAACCTCCAAAAAATAATGGCAGATTTGCAAAAAAAAATGTGGCTGAACAGGGCCGAAACCGGCCAAACTCACAAACCCTAGACGTGAGCAGTAGCAAATCCCACAATGTGGGAATAAACATAAATTAATTCAAAAAATTTGAGCAAATAATTTTGAAAGAAATTATAAATTTCCCGAAAAAATTTAAAGAATGGCTCTAATACCATGTTACAATATTCAAGAATTGGCAGGTTAACGGATTTCTGGATGATTGATTGATTAACAGAGGAACAAATGTGTTCCTTATAAAGAATTACAAGGACGTTGTTTCTAAAAGAAACAATGTAGACTGAAGACGAAATTAGAAACAAAACTGAAGACAGGATAGGAAACATTCCTATCTGGACTGAAGACGAAAGAGACAGGATAAGAAACATTCCTATCTAGACTGAAAGACAAACTACAAACAAGTAGTTGACCATTATAGAAAGTATTTAACTAAGGAGATAATATTTTAATAAAGATATTATCTTAATAAGACCATGCCCCCCAAATCTTCACTTCTCTCGGTCAAGAAAGACGTCTTAAAGTTGCTCGAGGAGGAATGATAAAGCGAAAAGGCAAACACACAAAAGAAAAGTTCAGCATGCCTCAAAGTTACAAATTTAGTTCTCAGTTTCAGTTTCAGCGGATTGATGTCGGATCGGAAGTATACAACGCGAGAAGTCTTAACAAGGCGGCGACAGCAAACAGACGCAATGAGAACCACTGGTGACTGACGCGAGAGACAGTCTCAAGGAGAAATCGGAGCACTAACAAGGTATCAGCAGGCAAACACAGTGAGCACCACTGGTGACTAATACACAAGAGATCCTCGAGAAGAGAGATTTGAAAGCGAACGAAACATCAATAGGCAGACACAGTGAGAACCACTGGTGACTGATGTACGAGGGATCCTCAAGGCGAGAGAAATCTCAAAAGTAGCTAAGCATCAATAGGCAGACACAGTGAGAACCACTGGTGACTGATGCAAGGAAAATCCTCCGAAAACGATAGGACAATGCCCCCTAGACCAGGGAGGTGCCCCCAAGTGTGACCAGTTTCAATCCATGTAGAGTCGAGCAAAATCTCGAAGATAACTGAGAGCAAGTGCATGAGCTAGCAAACTAAAGCAGGAAACTAACTAAAGCAGGAAAGCAAGAGACAAGCAGTGCCGCAATAGGTATAGCATTGGGGAACAAGAGGCGCCTGTTTACCAGGTTTTCACCATCTTGGCAGAGATTCTATTTTTGCTGCCGTGACGCCCATTTGCTAGGTTTTCATCAATGGCACATTTTTTCTTTTTCAAATTTTTTTTGTACTTTTCTCTTTTTCGATTTTTTTGTATTTCTCTTTTTTTATTTTTTTGTATTTTTGAATTTTTTTTATTTTTTTGTATTTTTCAATTTTTCAATTTTTTTTTTATTATTATCAAGGCGCCTATTTACCAGGTTTTCACCAGGATAATAGATACATCAAAGCACCTGTTTACCAGGTTTTCACTAAGATGATCATTTTTTTAGGACATTTTGCAATTTTTAGGATTTTTTCAAAATAGAGTATGTACATGAGCACACAGAAAATGTCTCAGTTGTAGAATCTTTTCAGGAACAAAGCGTTGATCGGCTCTTTGAGCTGTTCTCCTTCAGTAGTAGATAGTTGATATGCACCAGACCCAAATGCTGCAGTGATAATGTATGGACCGAGCCAGTTTGGTTCAAACTTTCCTTTCTGTATCCGTTGTTGATTCTTGGGGTTTTCTCTCAGGACAAGATCACCCACTTGAAATTCCCTTGGTCTAACTTTCTTATTGTAGTTCTTAGACATTCTTTTTTGGTATGCTCTTAGATGATCGAAAGCCACTTGCCGACATTCATCCAATAATTCTAGCTCTTGTAGCCGAGATATTCTAATGTCTTCATCAGTAATGAGGTTCTTCAAAGAGACTCGCAATGTAGGAATCTCGACCTCAATAGGCAATACAGCATCTGCGCCATAGACTAAGGCAAAGGGCGTGGCCCCTGTTGGAGTTCGAATGCTTGTTCTATAGGCCCATAAAGCCGGATTAATCTGGAGGTGCCAATCTCTACCAGATTTGTGAACTGTTCTGTGCAGGATCTTGAGGATTGTCTTGTTGGAAGCTTCTGCCTGTCCATTACCTTGGGGATAATAGATCGAGGATCAATGCTGAATGATTCTGAACTTAGTACATAATTCCTTTAAATCCTTGTTCTTGAATTGCCCCTCATTGTCAGTAATTATTGGGGGTACACCATATCTACAGATGATGTAATTCAGTATGAACCTTGCTACAGATTTGCCATCAACTATGGCCAGAGGCACCAACTCAACCCACTTAGTAAAATAGTCTGTAGCTGTGATAATGAACTTGTGTCCTCTTGAGGAAGACGGATGTATCTAACCCACCAAGTCAAAGGCCCATTGCTAAAACAGCCAGAAACTAATGAAGGGAATGAGCTCCTTGGCAGGAGCGTGGATCAGATTTCTGTGTAATTGGCACTGTTTGCAAGATTTAGCATTTTGTATAGCTTCTTTTTCCATATCCGGCCAGTAGTAACCAGATAAGTTTACGAGCTAATGTCAGACCGCTCGAATGAGAACCACAGATGCCTTCATGCACCTTAGCTAACGCACATTTGGACTCGTCGGGCTCTAGACACCTAAGGAGGGTACTGTCTAGACCTCTCCTATACAAGTCGTTAGCTACAATGACATATCGTGAAGCACTGCGGATTAGGTGGCATTTTTTGTTCCGGGTATAAGTGTCTGGAATAATTTGGTCCCGAAGGTAGGAGTAAATATGATGGTAGCGAGATGAATCATGTCCAATGACTAAACAGATCATCTTGAATTCAGGGGTATTGTAGGCTGGGTAGCGTAATGTCTCCACCAAGAATTCATGTCTGAAGTCATTTTCTGGCATCTGTAGCATGGAGGCAAGAGTGACCATGGCATCAGCTGCTTTATTATCTAATCTTGGAATTTGCTGGAAAGTAATGTGTGTGAAGTATTTTTTTAGATCATCCACCATCCGTTTATAAGGCACCAACTTTTCATCCTTTGTTTGATAGATATCCTTAACTTGATTGACGACCAATTGGGAGTCTCCAAAGACCTTAAGTTCATCCACACGCCATTCTATGGCTATCTTCATGCCTTTGGTAAAGAGTATCTCTATGGTGTGACAAACAATATTCCAGCACCCAACCCTTGTTGGGTGAAAGATCCATCGAAGAACATGTTCCATGTTTGATGTGTAAGAAGCATTATGGATTCATCTGGAAATTCAATTTTCAATGGTTGATGATCCTTGAGAGGAGCTCCTGCCAGTTGATCTGCAATAGCTTGTCCTTTAATAGCCTTTCTCTCTACATACTCAATGTCAAACTCATTGAGTATCATGACCCATTTCGCCAGTCTGCCTGTGAGAGCAGCTTTACTGAGTAAATACTTTAATGGATCAATTTTAGCAATGAGTCTTGTAGTGTGAGAAAGCATATAGTGTCGTAATTTCTGTGAAGCAAACACCATTGCTAGACAAGCTTTTCCAATGACTGAATAGTTCATCTCATAAGAGACCAGAGTTCTAATGTAATAAATGGCTCTTTCCTTGTTATTTTGGTCTTCTTGAGCCAACAGAGCACCCAGAGATGTGTTTGTAGCTGAAATATAAAGGATGAGTGGCTTCCCATGAATAAGAGGCATCAAGATTGGTGGATTTGCAAGATATTGTTTGATTTGAGTGAGCCCTTTGTCACATTCTTCGTTCCACTCATAAGTCACACCTTTATGTAGAGTTTTGGTGAATGGTTGTGACTTATCGGCCAATTGTGCAATGAAGCGTCGAATAGATTGTAGTCTACCTTGAAGTCCTCTCATCTGACTGATGTTCTTTGGTGGAGGCATCTCCATGATAGCTTGAACTTTCTTGGGATCTACCTCTATGCCTTTAGCAGATATGATATAACCCAACAGCTTGCCAGAAGTGACATCGAATGCACACTTTTTCGGATTGAGTCTGAGACTGAATTGTTCCATTCGATCTAGTATAGGACCTAGATCTGCAAGATGTGTTTTCCGCTGCATGCTCTTAGCCAAAGTGTCATCTACATAGTCTTCCATTGTTTTGTGCATCATGTCATGAAAGATGGTAGTGACAGCTCTTTGATATGTAGCTTCGGCATTTTTAAGTCCGAAGGGCATGACATTCCAACAAAATGTTCCCCAAGCACATGTGAAGGCTATCTTTTCTTGGTCTTCTGGCGCGATTTTTATTTGATTATAACCAAAAAAGTCATCCATTAGAGAATACATTTGGTAGCTAGTTGTCATGTCCACTATCATGTCAATGTTGGGTAATGGAAAGTCGTCTTTAGGACATGCTTTATTCAAGTCTCTAAAGTCTGTGCAAACGCGGATAGATTTATCATGTTTTGTAACTGGAACAATATTAGAGATCCATTCTGCATAGTCAATAGCTCTGATGAAACCAGCTTTGAGAAGTTTTTCTAACTCAACCTTGACTAAAAGTGCCACATGTGGATGCATCTTTCGAAGCTTTTGTTTGTCAGGCTTAACGCCTGGTGCAATAGACAAATGATGCATGATTAGATTGGGATCCAATCCAAGCATATCAGAGTAAGTTCATGCAAAATTGATTTTCTTGCTTCGAAAGAAATTGGTGAATTCTTCTTTTTCCTCTGCAAATAGTGACTGTGCTAGATGAATAATCTGAGGTGTAGCTTTTGTACCCAAATTCATTGGTTGGGTCGGCTCAATCAACACTGATGATCTCTCTTGAAAATGACTCAGAAGTGTATCAAGTATCTCATCCTCGGGCGCCCCGGAGAGGTTTTCACCCTTGGATACGTCTTTTATTTTTACTTTTTTCAGCTCTGACACTGCCACAATGTGGTTTTCACCATCAGAGCACCTATTCTTTTTTCTTTTAATTTTATGACTAAGATACTTGATATCAGCTTCGGTCATGTTGATACTGTCTTCACTGGTGGAGAACATTACAAGTTCGACAGCGTTAAGATAACAGGCAAGAGTGTAGTCATTTTGGAACATAAGGACTTCACTGGCTGGAGAGGGAGAGTTCCAGTTGATGAGTACGGGATTTTGGAGTGAAAGAGAAATGGCGGGTTCAAGTGCGTTCACAGTATAGCCATCAAAAGCATGGACGAGTAAGTCAAGACCTAGAGCGATCTCATCCAAAGGTGTGTTCGATTCCTCTCAAGTCCTCACAGCGGAAGTAGAGGGAATGTCAGCATTAGTAAATTCACATTCGGTCGTCCTAACACTAGACCCTTCACCTACTTCGAAAAGGTTTTCATACACATGAACAGCATCTATATTTTTATCAAAAGTTGCATCAGACAAAGAATCAAACTCATACTCATGTGAATCAGTGATGCTTGATATGGGAATTCCATCAACACTAGCTGTACCATCTGACTCATCTTCATCTCTTGTGATATTAATGGTTTGCTGAAGTTGATCTTGTTCAAACCGCTCTTGGAAATGCGGTGGTATGTACTGTTCACCCTGAAAATCAGGATCAGCCATTTGTATTTCTCTCCATTGATCATATGTGAGTTGATGCACTGAAGCGGTGTCATTGGAATCACTATCAATCTCTACCAAGTGGACAGGTATAATAGGTTCATCTGGTTTTGCAAAGAGTGCAGCAAATTCCGAAGGAATAGGATATGGAAAAGTATCCTCGTCAGAACTATTCTCTGATTTATCAGCTGTGGTAATGTCCTCAAATTCTGGCAGGAATTCTGGTTTTGGCTCTGGTACTGGTACAAACTTGTTAATCCCTAGATGAAACGGGATTTTCTTGAAGCCTAGACCCGAGGTGTCCTTGGTGCGACGACCTATGGCTTCAATTGGTTTAAGCAAACCATTATCATTCACCCCTATAGGGCCACTCCCTTTATAACTGAAGCGCTTCATGATTTTGAAGGCTTCACTGTATGGTTCTTGTTCTAAGTCATGAGCAGGAGTGATCTGTTCAGATGTTTTTTTTCCTTTGTAAAGCCAAGCTGTAATAGCCCTTTCCTCATCTTCATCTTCTAATGGTGTTGTGGCCTTGACAAAGGCACCATCATAGATTATTTTGGGAGAACAAGCAGAAGGTTTGTTATTCTCGGAGGGTCTCCCGTAGGAACGCGGAGACGGAGGTAGAGCTGCTAATGATAACACAGGTTCAATTTGATACCCTCCCATGCCTGTATCCTTAAGCTTCACAGTCTATTCCATTTCCTTGAGCTTGGCATCATAGAATTCAGTGGACTCTATTAGTTGGGACAAGTCTGTCTGCAGATTGCGCGAGTGTGTTGCAACAATAGTTGGTATTGGCAGGTACTGTCACTTCTACTCCATGGAACGAGAACTTGATACATTGGTGATATGTGGACGGAACCGCCTGCATTTCATGGATTTAATGGTCTACCCAACAGTATATTATATGCCAGAGGAATATCTAGAACCTGACAAATGACATCTCTTTCAACAGGCCCAACTTGGATTGGCAGCACAACCAAACCTTTGGATTTGCATTCTTTTTCATCATATGCCTTAATGGTGATTTTCTTACGATCTATGCAATCTTCATCATAACCTAATTGAGTAAGCAGCTTAGCAGAGCAAATATTGAGGCCAGCACCATTGTCAATGAGGACGCAGCGGACACACTTTGGACCTATCATGACTTCTATATGCAAAGGAGCATTATGCGGATGGCTCAGCGAATGGTCATCTTCTTCAGAAAAGGACAAATAGTGGGGTGAGGTCAAGTGACCCACCATGGATTGAAACCGATCAAGATCCAAATCTTTTGGGACGTTTCCCTCGGTGAGAGCTTTATCCAGAATCTCCCTATGAGTAGGCGAGATCTTCAACAGCTCAAAGATAGTGATCTGAGCGTTGGTACGTTGCAACTGGTCTAGAATGCTATAATTAGCTGCGCTAGGTGTAGGGACCGATTTCGAATTTTTGTTGGTAGGACCAACAGCAGTTTTATCCGCAAGTTGCTTCGAAGCGGATGTAAAAGGGTCAGGACCCTTAATGGTTATTTTCGCACGAGAGCGAGTAATAACATTTGCGCAATCCCGAGACAATTCAAGTTTGGAAGAATAAGACGCGGGGCCTCGCAAGACAAACGAAGTCTTAGGTTTAGGAGCATCCTCACTCCTCTTGATATTCATCACATCACAATACTCAACCTCAACAGGTTCAATCATGTTGATGACATTGTCATTGGTAGTGTATGTGTAATTGACCTTAGCATTGGTGTTCTTAGTCTTGGAAGATTCACCTTTCTCGTGAGGAGGAAAGGGATCTTTAAATGCCTAATGATCTGAATTCTTGTTATGGCCATCCGCAGCAATGTCACCATTGTCTATCAGATCTTGGACCTTATGGCGTAGCTGGAGACAAGTAGAAGTTTTATGACCCTTATTTTGGTGATAATCACAGTATGCGTTGTCGTTCCACCAATGAGGTCGCAGTTGCGGATCATAGAGACGTTTTTCCAATGGAGCGAGTATTTGATTCTGCACGAGTCTTATAAACCACATCAAGCGGTTCTCCTAAGGACGTGAACTCACGCTTGGGTCGGGATGCCCAAGGCTTGCTTTTAGCGAATCTCAAAGGCTATTGAGTGTCCGTTGCAGCCTTTTCAATAGCTTTGACTGCCTATATACTAGAGGAAAGATTGAAAATGGATTTCACTGGCTTCAGGGTCACATTGTCAACCACTCCATTTACAACATCTCTATTCTTGTTGACAAACTTCCCTTTATCTTTGTTTGAGGAGGAAGACCCTTGTCTGTTATCTTTATTCAAAGTCAACTCTCCTTTCTTGATCATAAACGCTTCTATTCGCACAACTTGCTTAATCATGCTATCGAAGGTTAGGGACCTTGTAATTGTACTTGATATCCAAAATCTGGGACAAGATTGTCCAAAAAGATGTCAAGTCTCTTAGACTCTGGTAGTTTGCGAGGATATTTTGTACATAGTTGTCTCCATCTCTGGAGAAATGCTAAGAAAGGCTCCCCTTGCCGCTGTTTCAAATTACAAAGGTCTCGAATATTGACTGGATGCTGAATATTGTGTGAGTAATGTTGGATAAACAGATTAGCAATCTCGTCAAAAGATTTGATTCCAGTGGGTAACTAAGAAAACCACTCCATAGCTGACCCACCCAAGCTACGAGGAAAGAGGCGCATAAGATACGTCTGATCATGTATAAACTCCATGGATAGAGCGCCAAACTCCCTCAAGTGATCCTAGGGATCAGTAGTTCCCAAATATTTGTCATATTTAGGCAGCTCTACACCTTTGGGAAAGGTGGCAAGCGAAGACTCTTATCGAAAGGGAAAGGACAGATGCTTTCCATTGTGAATTGTTGTACAGGTTTATCTTTATCCTTCGCAAGTTGGCTAATTTGGTCTTGCATGTCTCGAATCATCTTTTGCAACTTTGCAGTCTCAATCTCTTCTTCGGCCACAAGCGTTTCGACTTGATAGTCTGGGGGTAATTTGGCCCCTTGTTTGGCCAGCTCAAGAAAGTATTTCTCCTTTTCTTCTAGAAGGAGGATCTCCATCATCTTGATAAGACTCTTGTTGGCTTTCGCAGCATCTATGTCATTTTGAGTTATCGTCTCATCGTCATTACCAATAATCTCATAAATGCTCGGGACTTGATCTTGACTCTGGTCATGTGGAGGAGGGCGATAGTGATATGGTTGTCGATCGCCTTGAGATTTGTTCTAAGATTGGTCTTGATTCTGATCATTTTGGGATTGATCGTAACATTGATCATTTCGAGATTGACCAGGGCGTTGGTTGTTTTGAGATTGATCATGACTTTTGTTGTATTGGCCCGGTTGGAAGTCGAAGGGGTCTCCCATCTTATCAATGTAGGATTGTGCAACGTGTGTAGACTCAGTGAAATGATATGAACGATGCCGAAAGGGCACGGCTAAGGTAACCTTTGGCGTGTTAACAAGATCAAAAGGGTCGATAGGTTCAAACGGGTCGATAGGTTCAACAGAGTCAGTAGGTTCAATAATGCTAATAGGGTTAGTCCGAGGAAGTGGCCTCTCAAAGTTACGAAACAATGAGTTGTCTTGTTCTCGAAACAATGAGTCAGGTTGTGTTTGGAACAACGGATTATAACACTCCTGGAACACTAGAGATGATGATTGAGATGGGTTGTCTTTCAATGTACTCAACGAAGAGGAACTTGAGGATCCCTCACAACTCTCAAATTGGATAATAGGTTCAGAATGACCTCTTCCTTGATTACGAGGTTTACCTCTACCTTGTCTGATACCACGGATGGGGAAAGTGTTGCCCCTTCTAGTCGTAACAGGCATAGACGGAAATGTAACGAGAGAGGACTTGGGATTATGCTAGAACTTTGTCTCTAGGATAGCAAAAAGGAGATAAGAGGCTAGAATAGCCAAGATGTGAAATGCACCCGACACGAATCGTCAAGAGTATGGCTAGAACAGCCGAGATGTGACTATCGTGTCGCAAGGTACAAAAGCACAATGAGATAGGACAAGTAACAAAGAGACAATACGAGTTTAAGTAGTAATCGTTCGGTTCGCAGCTCGAGACACTCAATTTCAGTCAATGAACAACAAGAGAATAGGCAAACAGACCTCAAACAGAAAATTCACCAATCAACGGGAAATAGCTCGTTGTTTTGAAAATCAAGATACAGGTTCGCGCGAGGAAGTGCTGGTTCGCGCGAGGAAATGCACAGGTTCTAAAATCTCGCGCGGGAAAAGACCAGGTTTCGACAGATCGACACAATTTTCGAGGTAAAAGTCAGATTTCAAGACACAGCATGTGCTGTTCTCTGACGGAATTTCCAATTTTCGGACAGTTTCAGGACAGTTTGAATCAGCAATCTCAATTTGAATGTTGCAAGCAATTTTTTACAAGCATGGAGTGTTAGATCAAGCAATAGTGACGCAAGAAGTAGTCACAAACAGTTCTACCAAGGACAAAGCAACTTGGCAGAATCATGGGAGTCTTTGTTTAATCATGATGGACAGTTTAAGACTCGAAACAATCACTTAGTTATCCCTACAAAAAAAAATGATAGAGAAGACAAAATCCGTGCCTCACAGCTTACGTGCATGCGTTCACTTCACACAGCCGTGTCACCCCCTAGAGGGCGCCCGTGATTCTGGTGTTTCCAAGGACTTAATAGTATATGTTCATAGGTTACCCTTGAAGCAGGGGCCAATGTCATATACCACCTTCAAACGTCCAGGTGCATGCCTATGGTGAGAATCTAGGGGAGAGATTCTTCCCCCTCCCTGCGCAAAGATTATGTCTCCTTTCGAAGGTGATCCGAATAGGCAACCAACTAAGAAAGTGTTTAGTGGGCTTCCGTTCACACTAACCTTCGATGCCCCTGAATTAGGGTTGAGGCCTCACAGCCACACCAACACCCGAAAGTCATACACCCCCGCAAGCAGGGCTAGGAGCGGCGCTGCTCAGTATAACAAACGGAGCTTTCTCAAGATGACAGTCGAAATCAAGAGAAAGAAGTTAACGTGGCTTTGGAGTCTTTAGACTCAACAAAGCATTCTTTATTATAGTGAGGTGGAATCATCGGCAATAGGTGTGTACTCACTTGGGTCGTTCCCGGAAGTTCAACTTCCGGCAAGCCTTCTAAAGGTGACACGGACTTTGGCTTGGATCCAAGGGTCGAATTTTCTGATTTTCTCAAAGAGAGAAGAGCATACTTCTCTACCTCTTCACCTTACCCAAACACACAAGACATGTCTATCACCGAGCTAATTCCTCTTCAACCAATCCACAAGGTTTTGGGTTTCTGGTTCTCTCAAAGAGAGAAGAGCATAATCCCCTAACAAGTAGACGTGCTAAAGATTCACTACCTTTCCTTGCTTCCCCGGGTATCTATCATGCTAGCAAGATCTGGGTCTCGGATTCATCCATGGGCATCACTTCCATGTAATGAACAGCCTATTATCCTAGCTCACTATCAAGACCCTTAAGAAATTTTAACAAGGCCCTAGTTATACTATGTGAGTAAAAATAGTAAACAAGCACAACGTTTTTAAGATAGTCTTTGACAATCATCTTGCAAGCAAACCGTTAGCAAGTTTGTAGTCTTTGTCAAGCGTCTTGCAGACCACTGTTATGCTGTCAGAAAAAAATCAGAGATATAACAACTACAGCAAATGATAAATGTCAGGAAACAGTAACAGTAAATTGCAGACATTGAAAAATTTTAAACACTGATGGCAAGCTTCGCACGAGCAATTGTCTGGTTTCACGCGAGAAAGTGCAAGGTCCTGCGCGAGACAATGCTTTCTTCGCGCGAGAAAGTGCTATTGGAAGCAAAACTTCGCGCGGCACGCTCAGAAAACTTGCGTGAGATTCCGTACACAGTGAAGTACAGACATACGGCAAAGTGCAGAATTTTCAAAAAAAGTTCGAGATTAATGAGGCCAGAAATCAATTTTTTGCCCCACGGTAGGCGCCAAAATGTTTATAGCTGAACGTGGACCTCTAATCCAGCCATAGACACAACATAGTCATTGCTCAATGATCATATACGAAAGTGAACATGAATTGTCCAATTCGCATACTCAATTGAATCGACCTATTGCCTCCTATTTAGATGGGGTGTTTGAATTACTCTCAGAACGAGAGCCAACAACCATTAGACCAATTCTAAAATGGAGGATTTGAAAGCTATGAAGATGATCAAATTGCAATTAATCTAAAATAAAGATGCTATTGTAATCTAAGAATGAAAGTGCAGATTTAATCTAATAAGCTTGAAAGAAAGGTGAGAATTAATCTAGAACATAATAAGCAAACTAATTAATATGAAAGTGCAATTATACTAGAATGAGAATTACTCTAATTATGCAATAAAAAGGCTTTAAAAGTATGAAAATTGTGACAAAAATCCACTATAGTTTTGGTACTCTAAAATTGCCTCTCCCCAAAATGAAGGAAAGAAGGTTCATAATATAGAAGAGCCCGGGAGAGGGATGAAGAGTTTCTTGGAACGAAACGGCTGACTCTTCATCTCCATGGAGGAAGGTGAGACAAATTGGAGGAATTATTTAATAAATTAAATGAAATATTGCCACATAGGTGACTCTTAGAGTTATTTTGAATAATTAAATCCAAATAGAGATGTCCATTCAAATAACCAAATATTATTTAATTCCTTTGATGTGTATTAGCTAAAGGGGGTGGAATTAATTTAATTTAAAAGCACTAGGACTTTAGAATTAAATTAATTAATCATAGGGATTTTTTAGCCAATAAATGTCGAATGTTTAGGAATTAAATATAGTGTATGATTAATGCAAATTTAGGGTTTTTTGCATTCGACACCAAGTCAAATAAAGTCAATTAGGAGACAGAATATATTAGTACAATAGGACTTCAATGATATAGAAATTCGAAGAAATGCATCAAAATTGATTAGAATTGTAAGGTGCCAATTTTGGGGTATTACAGTAGGGAGGGCGCACAATGACCCCGTCCTGAATCACCATATAGTGCTCAGCATAGAAAGCCATCCTTGAGCGGAGACCCCCAAGAGGGTTGCTCCAAGTCGTGGTAATGTATTGTCTGTAAATATCAAGTTTGACATACCCATTCAACTCCTGCTGAGGAGGGAGGAGATGGGCAGGGGCATCCGGCGAGTAAAAAAAGGGGGGGTAAGCGGTCAATCAAAATCCCAATGGACCCAAGCAAGGCAGAAGCCTGGGCGTACCAGCAACGGGCTCAACCAGAGGAGTCAAAGTGCGCGATCGCCATAGAAGAGTAGTAGGCCAAATAGGGGTATCTCTGACAACCATCCACAAAATCAGCAAAGCCTTTGAGGCGGTGAAGAAACCAAACCAAATCGAAGATAACCGCAAGTCTGAAAGGATGGGCCCCGAACTCAGCCAAAATGATGCTATGAGGAGTAGATTGATGGCATCTGATGAGGCGCCGAAGAAGGATCTGGACTCTCTCAACCGAAGCCCAATCGGACTCCAGGAGAGAGGGACCCCACACCACAGAGCCATAAGTTCAAGATGTAACAGTAAGTTCATGTGTCATCTCAATGAGTGAATGTAATATCCCCTATTTGTATTTAATAAGTGAATAAATAATTAATTAATTAAATATATTAATAATCTTAATCAATGTCATTGTAAGTGAATAACTAAATAGTTTATCAATGAATATGTCAATTGTTAAATTAATAAATTAATAGACACCAATATGGCCATAACCTAAGACAATCATCCGACGATTTCAATTAAGGATTTTTAGACTAAGGCAACCGACACAGGTGACAACGTCTATACATGCTGACCAGCGAAATTATGAAGGAAACATAAATAGACGGAAATAATAACAATATACGTATTGTCGGGTGCTATTACCGCAGAAGACGATATGGATACCGTGACAACCCAGGTAAGTAACTCCATGATGATTGGGTTGGCCAAAGACCAACGTTAATAACTAGTCATCGTTGGTGGAACAACTTACATGACTGTAAGAGTCAAAAATAATTAATAAGGAATTAATCGACTAAGTTGAAAGGGAGTTGTGGTAATTACGGAGATGATTATGGACATAAGAATTAGTTCAGTGGAGTCATCGATAACATTAATAAGTCAATAAAGATCTTAAATAAACACAGATTAATAGAAAGACAATTAGCCACCAATAACTAACGTTGGTTATCGATGAAGGGAGGCGCCTCTTCAAGACACACCTCTTCTTCCCCAAATCGCACATATATATACGATGATCATATGATTCGATCAAGACATAAGAAGAAATAAGAATATTATCTGCTATTATATAAATATCGCTCTATGTAAGAGCTCTTGCCTATCAACACTATATTTTTGGAACAAGCATATAAGATACGTCTGGGGTCTAAGGCTATACAGCAAGCTTAGTCAACAGCATTTCACCATACAGTGATATACCCACATTCCACATAAGGTACACTGCTCCCAGATGCTAAATGTCCAGTTATGTATGATTAAATTAGTTAATTAATATATATATATATATATCCCTGCTCTAGCTTCTTGTCACGGGCCGAATTGGAAGGAAGAGAAAGGTGTCTTCAAGGAGAGCTGGTGTAAATCCTGCCAATAGCTTCTATCCCAAAATAGGGTGGGGTCAACATCCCAATAGTTTGGGCTTGGGCCTATAAACCTTGAGGGAGCCTATTGGGAATGGTCTCTAAGTGCCTAGATCACATCCAAAATCATCCTAATCAATTCAACTAGGTAATAAGTTAAGACCTCGGATCATCCATCTAGGCATAAGAATGGACATAAGATCTATTAATTTGTCTTTTCATTGAATTAAGTTAAAAATACTAAATAGATCTATATGAATAGTAAGCGAGCTAGAGAGATCCAAGGTTACAATCTGACAAGGATCATTACAGTGAAAGAGTACCACCATTTGTTGGAGCCAAGCACACTACTTTAGAGCTTTCAAAGGTGCAAATCACAAACCCAGAGGTGGGTCACAAACCTATAACCAGTACACCAGTGACAAATCAGCTAGGAACAACAGATCTAGGTAGAAGACACTCAAACCCTAGGTGAAAAGCACACAATTGAAGAGACCACTACACATCCTCATCTTTCCTAAAGCAACCTATATTTGTAGGTAGTCCAAGAAGCTCTAACAAATCAAACATTAACCAATGGACCTATGCTTGTTACTGAGAGAAACAAAGGTTAATTACTAACAAATCTATGCAAACACTTGTATGTCTCCCTACTATATTCTACTAATTAATGAGATTGTTATGAAAACTGTTGATTTTCTTGAAATCTATTGTTACAATTTATTCTAGTTCTCATGGTGATTTCAACTTAATAATTGAATGATCTATGTGCAATTGATCTATTTTTTCCAACTCTACTTTTGGATCATCAACAAATCTGTAACCCTAAGATGAAGAAACCTTAGGGATGTATCAACGAATCAGAGCAAGTAGACTTTCCAGCCTGTTGGGTGTGTTTTGTGTATGTAGCTGAGCCGGAGGGATCAGGGAGCCTTGAAGAGGGAGAGAAAGAAATTAGATGTTGGGTCATAGTAGTTAGGGTTTGGAATTGGAGGCAAAGGTAAGAAGATGTCAGATTAGGATGAGGAATGTAGAGTTTTCGTGCAAGCACAACAGAAAATAGCACAAAAGGCGGAAACAAATGGATAAACAGCTAGAGCAAAAAACACAAATACTCCAAATGTTGTTGAGAATGAAATTTTCTAACAATTCCATTAGATTTGAATACTATAATGAATCAAAAGAAATAATTCAAATTAGAATAGGTCTAAAAAACATTTACATAATAGTAGGGCTCCAAATGGATCAAAACCCAAACCCGCATAGCCTACATTGTTGCCTATTGCTGAGTTGACATGAGAGAAAGAGTTAATTCCAAAAAAAAATGATTTTAGTGCATGCCTGGATGCATATTCAAGAATTGACCAAGATGTTAGATGTCACATACAATTGATACGATTCCATAATACTAGGAATGAATTAAGATGGAGACAATCTATGCAGCAATTTAATAGAGATTTATAGCAGAGGGTGAGTAAGTTGACTCTCCCAATTTTTTATTGGGGACGGTCATTACATGAGCATAGGTCCAAAAACTAGACACATCTTTCACTCAGCCCTATGATAGAAGATGAACCTATCAAGTTTGTTATTCTCCTTTTAGATGGTACAGAACATGAGTGGTTCCTGTTACCCAAAATTTCCTATCATTCAATTTTGGCCACAATCCTATTTTCCAAAAATGTTCGAAGTCTGAAAACCCTCTGTGTTTTCTACCGGTTGGTCTGCAAAAGCCTTGGTTGTTCTGATCTTCATGCTAAGTGTCAAAAACCCTCTGTGTTTTCTGCCTTTTAGTGTCGAAAAGTCCAGTGTGTTTTCTGCCTTTTGGCCCAAAAACCCAATGTGTTTTCGACCTTCGCCTGAAAGCTCAGGATGTTTTCGACTTTCAGCCCGAAAATCCTGTGTGTTTTCGACCTCTTCACATCTTCGCACCAGTTCTTCCTAGCGACAGCATTCTTTTATGTGCGCAACTCCGACAAGTGGGGCCCAGTTGGTTTTCGGCAAGCTGTTATGCGGGTTGTCGCATGATCGCATAAGTCCTTTTCCCCTTATGCGACCATGCGACTAACCGTTGACGGTCCTGTTGAAGAACGCTAGCGGTCTGTCGCATGATCGGATAGCCCCTTTTTAGGCTATGCGAACATGCAACAAACCGTTAGCCACGCTGATAGGAGCTTGTAGTTTGGTAGTGGGCCCTTGGCTAGTGATATGTCCGCTTCTCAGTGGCTGGCTAGGTGATGACAGGGGCTTCGGTGGGTCATCGGGTGGTGACGTGTCCAGTCTGCAGTGGGCCCAGTAGCATGTGGCCCCGTAGATTCAAGATCTACGGTGGTCGCATGTTCGCATGGGATCTTCCGATCTCATGCAATCATGCGACTGTCGTTGGATCCTTCTGGTGCTTCGGGCATTCTGTCGTGGATCCATCCGATGCAGCGGTCTGTGGGTCCGAGTTGCAATTTGGTGGCGGTGGAAAGAGATCTACGGTGGTCGTAAGATCTCATGGGATCTTCCGACCCCATGAGATCTTGCGCCCGCCGTCCGTTTGGAATCTCAGTTTGCGGATGTGCGGTTGCGCGATTAAGAGTTTTCGCGTGGTTGCTGAGAGGAGCCCGAGGTTAAGAAAAGTTAAGCGACTTGGCGACTAAGAGGGAAAATGAACCTGGGGTTAACTTAATGTTAAGTTTGCAGTAAGGCTCGAGATGGTTCCATGGATGCTGACATGTCGGTATGCTCGCTTCCAATTGGCTCTTGACTGGTGATGTGGACTTTGACCTTTCATAGGGGCTTGCGACTATTTTGGGGATGATCCAGATCGTCCGATTTGCCGGGAAAAATGTGATCAACAGCCGAGTTTTAAATGAAGAACTGGTAACCGTTGGGGCCCAAATTTGAAGTCTTCTGCAGGGGTTTTCACCAGTGTTGGATCCGGTTGACGTGTGCGAAGCAGAGACAGGTTCTAAGAGGCTTATCGCATGATCGCATGAGGCTTTTTGAGTTCATGCGATCATGCGACCAGTACTATTTCAAGGCAGTGTGACTATTTTTCGTGGGGTTTCTTCTAGCGAGATGTTTGCAGCGACGCGGTAGCTCAAAGAATTTGTCGCTAGGACATGCGCAATTAAGGGAAGATGATGAGGTCTGGGCGGCCGTCAGGGGTCATTTCTTGTCCTAGCAAGGTACCAGTGTGCATTCATGGCGTGACTTTGTGCAGAAAAGAATGATGAATCCAGGTTGTTTATCTGCAGGTTGATTGTAGTGCAGGAATGGGCACGCAAGGAGAAATATCTGATCAGTTGAGATATTTGCAGAATTTTATTTATGATCAGATTTTGACTGCTAGGGATGATTATTATATTGTAAAATCTGTAACCCTGGTTAATTTTGAGACTCCTGCCTGCGTGCAGTTGAGTGATGTATATAATGTCTTTTTTTGGAGCCTTAGGGTTCAGAATTCACATTTTTGTAAAAGAGAAAGACTTTTCTTGGAAAACTACCTGTAGCATTTCTTCTTGCTCTCTGGTTTTCCACATCCTGTAAATTCTCATTGATAATACAAATATTGCAAAGCATTCTGTGACATTTCTCCTGTCCTTATGCTTCCTTGTTTGGCTTGTCTCTTATTGGATTGAAGTTTATGCATGTTTTCAATGGAAATTGGGGTTCCTAGTCCCTCTCACTTTCTGTGATTTTGTATGTTACTGTGTCTGATCTGATTTAAGTGTTTTGTGGGTACACTACAGCCCCTAGCAGCCTTGTCTCATTCCTACACCTAGTTGCAGAAAAGGATGTTTGTTTGCAGGTCATAGGTCGAGTCTTCTGTTCAAGCCTTCCTATGAAATACTTATGCAAACCTATCTAGTGAGTGGTGACTTATTAGACCTGATTCCTTCATTGGTTTCATCCCTCTATACTGAGATCCAAACCCCAGTTTCGGTGCATCACCTAGTAGGATAGATTTGCTTTCAGTCATTTCCCTTTCCATGTACTCCTTCTATCCCTTTCCCTCAAAAGTTTACTTTCCTGTTTAAAAGCAAATCAAGGTGATTATCCAAGAGAAACCAGCCTAGAATATGGAGGTCTCATCTCGATTAGCAAAAGGTCCCACAACCTTGAGATGATTCCCATGTTATACTGGATTATCAAGACCAAGAGAGCTTGAGATCAGAGGCGCAAATTCAATGTATAACAGTTCCATCATAGGTTGATAACTTAGTTGCACGATGTGCACCCTACAGGGGCACACTAGATCCGAATGCGCACCAATCTAGATGTGCTTTGGGTGCGCACCACAGGTTGTGGATGTGCCCGGATGCGCAACCTGTGTATCCACAGCCCATGGTGCACACCCCGTGTGCATCCAAACCACATCTGGGCACATCCACAAGCAGGTCACTTAAAATGACCAAAAAAACATGTAAAAAAGTTTTTTTTAATTTATTTTCCTAAAAACCCTTAAATGGCTCTTTATGAGATCATTCAACCTAAATACATATCATTTTGTTTGTTCTTTTGCTCTCAACTCATTTTGTCTCCATTTTGGCATTTTGAAGGGCAGGTGGTTTTTTTTAAGGAGATCATTCGTGAAGTGTCAAATAGCTTCCACAAAGGAGATTTAAGTGTCTAAGGTAAACATTTAAACCCTATTCTTTTTCATGATTTTTTTCAAGTTTGTTTCTTTAACTTCTTTTTTTATTGCAAGAATGACCAGTAGTCAAAGTTTAGTGGGTGTGGAAGTAAACCAAAAATTCAAAATTGATAAAGGATCTCCTTTATGGAGACATACCACAAGGATTTCACAAGTTCTAGGAAGTGGGGGATATGTTTGGAAGTGTATTTTTTGTAATATAAAATTTAATAGCTCTTATTCTCAAGTGAAACTTCATTTTATAGGCCCTGTTGGTAAAGGGATTGGAATGTGTGAGGGCCCAAATAAGAAGGGATTGTCTCTCGTGCAAATAGTGGGATTCATAAAAGAACAAGAAGATGTTGACAAACTGATTGCAAAAGAAAAACAAAGTGCTTATACTTCTAGAAAGAAAAAAAATAATGAATTTACCCGCTAGTACGGTAGCGGTCTCTAAACATCCCTTCTTTCTTATACCCTCTATGGAAGTGGAAGATGAAGTAGAAATTTCCACCTGCAAGAGAGGTCCATTGGACAAGGCATTTAAAATAAAAGCAAGAGATGTTGTTGAACAAAAAATTGCACATTGCATCTATGCCAATGGTCTTCCATTCAACTTGATGAGATCACCATATTGGTGGGACATGGTATCTGCAATCAATAATGCACCTCCTAGTTTCACAAATCCTGGGTATGAAAAGGTGTGTACCACCTTATTAAAAAAAGCGAGGAATTTTGTAGAGGCCTCACTGAAACCAATTAGGGATTCTTAGGTTGAATCAAGTGTTTCTATTGTTTTTGATGGATGGAAAGATAGCAAAATCCATTGATAAATGTTATTGCAGTGCCTCCCAAAGAGGCAATGTTCTTTAGGGCAGTTGATTGTGAAGGGGAAGTCAAAGATGGAGAGTTCATTTCCAAAATGCTCATTGAGTCCATAAAGATGTTGGGTCATGAGAAAGTGGTCCAAGTAATTACAAACAATGCAAAATTGTAGGGTTACGGGTGCTTTGGTTAAGGCAAAATATGAGCACTCTTTCTGGACACCGTGCACCGTAAACTCCCTCAACTTGGTGATGCAAGCAATCGGCACCCAAATATAGCGTATGAAAGAAATATACCAAGAGAGCGAAGAGATCCAGATGTTTGTGACGAACCACCATATGTCACAAGCAATTTTCAAAACTTTCTCAAGATTGGAATTGTTGAAGGTAAATTTAATTTATCCATTTTCTTTTATGTTGTGTTTTACAAAATTGAATAAAGTATTTTTTAATGTTTTCTTTAAATATTTCTAATGTGTTGTTAACTTACTATTAACATGATCCTAGGTTGCTGAGAACTAGTTTGATTCTCATACAATTGTTATGAGATGACTTGTGAAAGTGCGAGACATTGGGTTAAATGGTTATTAGCAACCAATAAGGTGTATGGAAGCAGTCAAATTCAAAGAGGGCCCAAAAGGTCAAGTCATTGATCTTGGATGACGATTGGTAGGCTCGTGTGGAATTTGTATTGGAATTCATCGACCCTATCATGGCTATGCTCCGGCTTGCTAATACAAATGCACCATGCTTGGGGGATGTTTATGATAGCACAAACACAATGTTGGAGAAAATAAAAGTGGTAATACAAAAAAGAGAGAATGATCCTGAAGAAACCTTTTTCAAAAGGGTGGAAACAATCGTTCTTCATCGTTGGAACAAGATGACCACGCCATTGCACCCCCTTGCATATGCCCTTTCTCCGAGGTACTATAGCAATGATGTACATTCTATCCTAGGGAGATTACCACCATATAGAGATTCTGAAGTTGCTAATAAAAGTGGTAATACAAAAAAAAGAGAATGATCCTAAAGAAATCTTTTTCAAAAGGGTGGAAACAATCGTTATTCATTATTGGAACAAGATGACCACGCCATTGCACCCCCTTGCATATGCCCTTTCTCCGAGGTACTATAGCAATGATGTACTTTCTATCCTAGGGAGATTACCACCATATAGAGATTTTGAAGTTGCTAATGGGTGCAAGCGGGCATTTAGTAGACTCTTCCAAGATCTAGAAGTGGAGAAAAATGTTACAAGCAAATTTGGCTTGTTTGTCTCAAGAAGAAATCATACTCCTTGTGTTGTTAATGATCAATCCGAAATGGATGCTACTACATGGTGGTACCTCCATGGACAAGATTATATGTACCTCCAACCTCTTGCAATCAAGATCCTCTCACAAGTAAGATTTTTATTTCTTTTTTTACCACTTGTATTATTGAACTTAGTACTTAACATTCTTTAATTTATTTGGCATTTTTATTTTTTATTTTATGCAAGTTCTTTTGTTGCTGAACGGAATTGGAGTAGATACTCCTTTATCCACTTAGTGAAACATAACCAATTGGCTACAAAAAGAGCTGAAGACTTGGTGTATATTCATTCCAATTTGTGTTTTATGTCATGTAAGGATCCCTAAAACAAGGAGGGGACAGTGAAGCTTTGGGATTAGCAGTTGTGTACCAACTTGGATGCAACCATTGAGGATCTTGCTAGAATCACTATGAATGATAATGATGATGATGGTGACATACCTACACATGGTGCATCTAGTGCAAGAGGAACCACTTTGGGTTCAAATGATCTTGAACTTGCACCAATCTTAACCGAAAACACCAGCCAAGGGTTGGAACAGCCAATGATAGGTCTGTTTTGTCAACTATTACTGTTGCAGATCATCTCTAAGTAGGTCTACAGGTCATAACAGCATACCATTCCATTGTAACATAGCTCTTATTCAACTCAACACCTCTCCCAAGCTGCAAAACCACCTTCTCCTTACTTAGCAATGAGAACACTCAACTGGCGGAAAAAATAGGCAGAAGTGACCTGATTTCAGTCTCTAGAATTGCCTATTCAAGAACCCAAGTACTAGAAATAGGGGCTATTTGACAATAATTTTATAGACTTCAAACTAAGTTTGTCCAACCACCAATCACCTGCAAATGTTAATATATGTCTACTTGTCTCTCTCCAAGCTAAAACTCCACAAAACCTACTGCTTAATTCTTGGTTTCCCACACTAGCTCTCAGGCAGCCCTAGACATAGGACAGCTTGCATATGAAAATCTGCAACCTGCTAATTAGCTTCAGATATCATCACCAAAACGGATGGCCAGCAAAGAGAAACTCAACCAATGCAATCTAAATTAATAAATCATCTCTTTAAACACTTTTTCAAACACATGGGTGATACAGCCCTGCCTGAAGAAGTGGTTTGACCCAGCCAAAACCTAAGTGGAAATCCGAAATATCATCAAACACCACCAAAAATATTGACAATCCACTTAGAAACAAATCCAAAATCATTGAATCAAAATACCTTGAAAATCTTAATTTTCATTGAAACCCCAAATTATGAAACTTGTGAAAACAAAAGTGGTTCTTGTGTTAAATCACACCAACCAACTAGGGACCATCTTTTAGATCCAAACCAATGAATTGATGAGGGTTTTCATGCGTGTTCATTTCTTGGAAAACTCTCCAGTCAATCTAACATCATGTTATTTGTACGCTGCATAGTCCAAATAAGAGCCCAAGACCTCTTTTTTATAAAGGACAAGGGAAAAAAAAATTCAAAAAAAATCATTTTTCCTCAAAAGTCCTTTTCGACAATTTAAAATTAACTAATGTCCAAATCCCCCTTCCCTAGGCATCCACTATAGGGGACATTGATGGTCCCCACCGGTGCTGAGAGGGGAGGGGTGAATCAGCACCCACTAAAACTTTGATATCTATTAATTATTACTGCATGC
Organism: Chamaecyparis obtusa; assembly: GCA_027943335.1. Lineage (NCBI taxonomy): Eukaryota > Viridiplantae > Streptophyta > Pinopsida > Cupressales > Cupressaceae > Chamaecyparis > Chamaecyparis obtusa. The sequence goes on from BSBK01000253.1 coordinate 1,120,787, forward strand.
AAAACAAATACTATAAAAGAAATAACTAACACAAGATCACAGCAACATAGAACACCAGATATATCTCATGGAAACCCAAAACGGGAGAAAACCACGGTGTGAGAAGAACTCACAAATTTTGCACTCTTCATAAGTGCGCCCTGTGAAAAGCCTTCCCTGTTAAAGGATTACAAACACATTGTTAAGTGTGACCCAGTTAAGGGATTTAAAATAAGGCCTATTAAATCCTGCCTTGTTAGAGGACTTTAAAACATCTACTAGATGTCACCCGGTTAAGGGATTTGATACAAAGGACTTGTTAATGTCCACCCAAATACTGGGATTTGACTATTGCAATTGTAAGAGAGCAAGAGGGGTTGATCCTTTGAAAAATGGCTTTGTAGACCCTGATAAGATCATTGTTTCATCCACTGAGAGTCATCACCGGGCACCACAAGTATGCTCTCTTCCGGTTATAGTGCTTCCTTGCACACTCTTCTCTTTTCCTTCTTCTCTTCTCCTTTTCCCTTACCGTAGCTTTGATCAGCGTACACTTTCACTCTTTCTCTTTGGCAGAATGAAGGCAAATGATTTTCTTCACTAACTGAAGAATAAATAGACTTCCTGTGGAGCGTGGGACAAATCTTCCCGCTCTTTGTTGTTGCGATCTCTGTGAAGATCTCCTTTTGATTCATCATCCAATCGTGTTCCAGTCATGAGAGGAAACATCGAGTGTGTGACACAAGCTTTCCCTTAATAGAAGATCTGCCATGAATCCGCCATTCAGTCGTGTTTCAGTTTTGCAAAAGAAATATCAAATACGTGTCACAAACTTTTCCCTCAGAAGAAATTCCTCCATGATTTGTGCAATAAATCTCGGCAAAAGAATCTCCTCAGTATCCTTCAACTATGCCTTTCACCAGTCTTTTCCGTAATAGAAAATCCTGTGTGATTTGTGCAACAAATCTCGGTAAAAGAGTCTCTTAAGTGTCTGTCAACTGTGTTCTTCACCGGTCTCAATGATATCTCACCAATCAGTGATCGGTTTACACCCTTCCTTATGCAGTGTTTAGGTCTCTGTCTTCACCTATCACTTCACTGCGCTATGTCTATACCGATCACTACTTCGGTCATATACTTACCAGTCATTGCTCCGGTTAGTGACTTCACCAGTCACTGTCTTCACCGGTCACTTCTCTGAGCAATAAGTGCATTGTTACTCATCATCGTGTCATCGGTCACCAGTTTTCTAAACAGTAACTCTTGTCACATGTTCCCTAGTATTTGGACATTGTTAGTTTAGACAATAATGACATCAATGACAACACCACTTTACCATTTACCGGTTGCATCCTTACCAGTAATGCCAACAGACATAACATTACTTTATAAAAATATAACACTAAAGTAAATAATATAACATTTAACATTAGACCAAAACCTGAACCATTGCCAAGGCCTTGAAAAACCAAAGCTGATCACACCAAGGAGTAATTAAAGTAGAGGGAAGATGTCAAATGTCAAATGCCAAAATAGGAACTTAATATAAATAGATGTACTCTCCAAAAAGTGTGGAGAACAGCCCAAGAGGCCTTAAGTGCTTTGGAAAGCATCACTATCATCCAATCACCAACTCAGCTCAATGTCATTCATCAGATGTCAAGAAAAATTGAGCCCTAACTATCCAAAATCTTTGGAGTTCTCCCCAACGCATCGAAAGGCTTACAAGAGTACTCAAAAAATAGCCAAATGTTCACAAAACAGCATTGCATAAAAGTAGGAAATAACAAGCTGCCCACTTAATTTTTGTCCCTGTTCTACCCAAAGTCCACATCTCTCAATCACTAGTCTCTATCCCCATCCCTCATCCTTCTACCTATGATATTTGCCAATCCAAATATCAATTCCAAAAAAGTTGGCAAATCAGTTGTATTATTTTAAAAAAAACTTTATTAAGATATTGGATAGGGATGGAGGATTGAAAATACGGATATATAGATAAATATCAAATATATGAATGGAGAATAATGAAAACAAATCTAGGGATGACCGTAATTTTTAACAAGATGCAACCTCTATCAAAAAGAATGAGAAATGAGAGTGCCAATGAACAAACGATGTAACTTAACATTGACAAAGGAAAAGTTCTAGCCAAAATCTGTCTCTAGATATATTTTGGGGATATCTTCTTGTTTTATGATCAGTTTAATACTAATCTTAATTTCTTATATGTTATCTTGTTAATGGTCTTGAGAGTGCCAATTTTACCTTGAGAATGGTGGGAGACAGCACCATTTTCAAACTCCAGTATAGGGACAAGGACCCCACTCAATCCCCTTCCCCCTACTCACATCGAGTGACGATTACATTTATATAATAGAAGCATACTTTTTATTCATTTGCTCTTGTGCCCTGACTTAAAATGGTAAAGGTATACCGAACCTGAACCCTAGTCTTCAGGTCGCAATGGTATTATAAGCTCATTGATTCCACATCCATGTTCCAGCTAGTTGCAGAATCCGAGCATATTACAGGCAGTACGGTATGTGTACCTGTGGGAGTTCAAGCTCTGTGAACCGAAATCTCATTGCAGTATCAAAATGTCGATTACGGATTCATATAATAATAACTACAAAAAAGAACAATAATTCAATTTTTAATACTATTCCAGAGGAACAGAAAACCTGATTTGGGTCAAGACCTTGCCTGCCTGGCTCCAGCCTCTCTATTACTCTATATGGCTCTGAATGGATTTCACACTGTGATTACCTCGAAAAAACTACGTCTGTACGACTGATTTTCACACACCAATTACCTCGGTAAATGTTGCCTTTATATGAGTACCTATGGCTGAGTACTTTTCAGGCATTACTTACCTTTGTAAAACATTGAAAGAAGTTATCGATTGCCTTCAGAAGTGTATTGATTAAGCATAGACCGAATTAGTTTAAATTTAGCACACAATTGTAGCGTTTTCCTTGGGCATATTATTCCTAAAATTAAACTAACGGTCAAAATCAGTTAGCTGAGAAAGCAATTTTGACTCACCAGACATAGAAGAAACCAGAGTGGGGTGGTAAACTATGAATCCCAAAGCCTTCAATGCTAAAGCCGCTCTGCGAAATCCGGAAAAGAAGAATACATAAAAATTATGCTGGGATTTTTTGTTTATATTCTTTTAAACTGGCATGGCCATAAAAAATGAATATACACAATGTCATCTTACATTTCTTCATCTCGGTAGGAGATGTCGGGAATAATGGAATTTAAAAGAGAGGGCAATTGTTGTTGTACAGGTTTGGGATCGTCTGTTAGCTGTTGCTCGATCTGCAGGAGTTGAGAGTACGCATCTGAACGCTCTGCTTCACTCTTTGAAATTGCCAACACTTTTGCAATTTCTTCACACGCCATTGTTGAGCTAGATTGCCAGGAATTACTCAGATCTGTCCTGCAAGTTCCAGAAATTGGCTCCGTTTTCGCGCCAATTCCTCCGTACCCTTTCGAATTTTATTATTATTATTATTTATCTTTACAGTATTTATCTTTTCTGTGGCTCTAATGGCTAATGCTATTTCCCAGTCTAAATTTGCCGGTCGACCTTGGCTGTAAGCTTGTTTCAAATAAGATTATCAATTTGAAATTTCTCTATTTTCAAAGCTTTTTGGCTCTAACTTTTTGGGAGCATGGTAGAAAGATAAATCAGCGGTTGAGCTCAAATGGAGGGAAAGAGGGTCAAAAGACAAGTGGGCTTTAGATCAAAACATCTTACGATTGATCATTGCATCACACTCAAGTATTTGATTGAGAAGGTTTGGGAAACGCAAGGAGGAGAGGTCTTTTGTTCTTTGTGGATTTCAAGAAGGCTTTTGACACGGTACTGAGAAGCAAATTATGGAGTAGATTGGAAGATTTGGAAATTTCAAAACATTATAAAGTTGTTGTTCATAGGTTATACAATCAATTCTAGGCCAAAATTAGAACCAAAGAGGGCTTATCAGAATGCTTTTGAAGTGATATTGGGGTAAAGCAAGTATGTACTCTATCCCCTGCATTATTCATTCAGGATGTACATTGACAAATTAGAGGAATGGCTAGACAAGTTTGGTGGTAGTGAGGTCCATTTGACCAACTACGTAATAAAGTTGCTCCTTTATGCAAATGACCTTATTTTAATGGCAAAAATAGCAGTGAATTTGAAGGAATGCTTGAAAGTCATTGAATTATTTTGCCAGGAGGTGGGGATGCAAGTGAACACCAACAAAATAAGGTCATGATCTTTACCTTGAAAAGAAAGAAGGTTCACAGGGAATTTATCTTCGAAGACAACCCTTTGAAAGTGGTCAATGAATATAAATACCTGGGTCTTGATTTTCACAATAAACTCAGATGGGAAACACACAAAGCAAAAAGGTTACAAGGAGGATGGAAAGTTTTACACTCACTACAAAACAGATGTAGAAATATCGAGCTATGGGATCGGAAAACTAGGAAAACTCTTTTTGGGCTTCTAGTGGTTCCAGTTGTGTTATATGGTTATGAAGTTTGGGGCAACAACACATCAGCAAGTAAGTAGAGACAAATAGAGAGACTACAAAAATATTTAATCACAAGTACCCTTAAGATTGAATCATCTATTCCATATGAGATTATCTCGGCAGAGGCAAGGGCTTTTCCTATTGAAGCATCTTGGTTGTGTGTCATTTACTATGATATTTGAGAAGACTAAATAGTCATGGTGAGAAACTTATATGAATCAAAGCATTCTTATTACCTTCCATATTTGGTTGATTCCCTTTTATTTTTCAAGTTGATGTATCACTTTAGTATGTTGAGCAATCAACATAAGGGGTTGTAATGATTATCGGTTATATCTTGCAAGATTAAATTATTTTCTATAATTGTGGATTATATATAATTATTAATCCACTTCTTCAGTCATGGATTATATCTAACTTGGGATGCAAGTGAACACTAGAAAAACCAAAGTGATGATCTTCTCTTTGAAAAGAAACAAGAAGATGCAAAATACTTTTATCTTCAAAGGCAGGCTTTAGAGATAGTGAACAAGTACAAATATCTCACAATTGATTTTCACAACAAACTCAGTTGGGAAATGAGTAGAGCAAAAAGAATTTAGGGAGGATGGAAAGTGTTATATTCATTACAAAATAGATGTAGGAACGCAGAGTTATGGGACTAGAAAAAACCAAGAAATTGTTGGTCTCCTCGGTGATCCTCTATAGATATAAAATTTAGGCCAGTAGCATGTTAGATAAAAGATAGAGGCAACTAGAAAGAATCTAAAAACATCTAATCATTGGCAATCTCAAAATTAAAGTTGTTGTTCCTTATGAGATCTTATCGGTAGAAACGAGCACCTTCCCTCTAAAAGATTTTGCAATGGTCCAATTGTTAAGTTACCTAAAGAAAACTCAAAACATGGAAAAATACTGGTGGCCTAAGTTAATCGTGGAGGAAAGACTAGATAGAAAAAAGAACATGCGGATGAAGCAAAATGATAAATAAATGAACAAATGGGATGTTAATATACAAGAGTGTTTGGATACCAATGAAGAAATAAGAAAGCTTGTGAGGGAGAAATTAAGAGTATCATATGGTCAAAAATAAAATGGGTGTTTAAAAGTCTACTATATCAAAGAATTTAATCTCACGGGAGACCATGCTCATATATATATATATATATATATATATATATATATATATATATATATATATATATAAATGAGCAACTATTAAATGGAGAGAAAAAATGCTAATAGCTCAATTGAAAACTAGTTATCATCATTTAAGGTGTGAAACAGGTAGATGGATGATACCCAAGGAAGAATGAGAAAAGAGAATATGTTTATTTTGCAACATTAAAGTGCTAAAGATAGAGCAAATTTTTATCATAGAGTGCCTAACATACAATGACATCCATTCCAATTGTGTGGATATTTTAGAAGCAGACAATTTAAATCCTCTATTTGAAGAAACACAACTAGACAAACACATGAAACCTCGTAATCAAAATTCACTCGTGAAGGGTAGTTTTAAAGTTGGAAATTGTTTAAGGTTTTGGCATCCTATTCTAGGGCATGCATTATTTTGTGGGTCCCATTGGTTGCTTCAACCTCACATATGTTATTAAAATCTTTCATTTATTCATTCATTCTCATTATTTAATGATTTTTTGTGTAATATCTATATGTTCATTATATCTCTACATCTTTTTTACAAGATGCATGGACTTCATAATTAGTTGATCTGAGAACAAATACAAAATTGAATTACATGGAAAAAAGCCAACGACCTGTACAACACCAATTGACCAGATACTTCACTAAGGAACATTAAGGAAGCTTGAGGGTTTGTCAAATATGCTTTTAGATAATTTAGTGTATAAACTCACCTTACTTAAATCATATGTACGATATATTTCAAGAGTGGCAAGTCTAGAGTACCAAATCAACGTCGTTCCAAAAAAAATATAAGATACATTTTATAGTGTTATTGTTTTGAAGCGGGGATATCTTAATGTTTTCAAGGGGGTAGATTCTAATGTACTGCTATTATTATTTGAAGCTTCAGACAAAAGTGTTGAGATTTTGGGTGGCTATTATGTTAGTATTACATGCAAATTCTAACTCTAGCAATAGATTCTCAAATAAGGGTCATTGAGTAATGTAGTTCTTGCCAAAGATTGGAAGAGCAGTGTTGTTGTGTGATTTTTTTGTGTATAATGTTAATTATAAATGGTTTGATTATGAACATGGTTTTTTTCAATGATATGTCAATTGTGGAATTTGTGTCTTTATTAACTAGTTCATAGTTCTCTATAATAATTTTGCTAAACTATATCCCATGAATGTAGCAACAATAAAAAATAATAACCAATTAATCATTAAGCAAGATTGTTGTCAAATTCCAAAAAACATGAGAAATAAACAATTAGTTAGTCAGTTGTTTCCAAAGAGAATTTGAAAAAGTTTCGTGTACCTTGTCACTTCAAATATTAGGTGTCCTATACATTTAAAGATACATTCCCAAGCAAATTGGAATGGTTTAAAGGTCCTAATTTATGTTTTTAGCAACTTTAAAATGCGCAAATCAAATTTCACAGTGTTAGGCTTCTGCCCGTATTGGGTTTTTTTCCATTAACAATTGTACTTTGGACCATTAGTTCATGGCATTTTATCAATAATATCTATATAATATAGTATAAATATTTAATGGGATCACCATGGTGTATTATTTCTTTTTTTAGCTATAGATATGGTTATTGAATATGATGTGTTGGCATTTAAGGGTCAATATCGGCATTATAAGGGAATAAAACCTCTTGTAAATAAATTTGGGTGAGTAGAATACATAGAATAAGGAGTTGTGTAGAGTTCAAAATAATAAATTGTAATATTTGTTTTGGGTATCAAATTTGAAAGAAAAGTTTTGTTTTTTTAATTTTCAATTTAGTAATGAAAGCAGGGAGTTGTGAAGTGTTGAGAATGATAAATTACAATATTATCTTTGTGTATCAAATTCAATCTAATGATGAAATATAAAAGTTGGAGATATGAAATATCAATATAACTGCAATGATATAATTGGTTAACCTAATAATTTGATAAAAATAAATGTGCTTTTGAATTATTCATAGTAATTAATTTCAACATTTGTGAGATTTTAACATTCAACATATAATAAGTTATGTCACTTGAACTATTTTTAAGAAATATGTTTATACCAAAACCTTTTGACTTTAAACACTAGTTGAAAATAAATAAAAATTAATATGTAAGATCCCTTAGTATTATTTAAACAAAATTAAGATTTAAATATTAAAATCATTTTGCTTAAAATATTAAAATAAAGTGAAAAAATAGTCTTCTCAAATAAAAATAGAATCATTATGTATTAAACAAGTCAATCTAGAGTCAATGGGCCCTTGACCTAATAACAAAGTTGAAAGTTTCTTAATTAGCCCACCGAGGATCAAGTCTTGTTGATTGCAAGGTTCTGACATTGAAAAAAGGGATGAGGTTAGGATCACGCCCAAGTGAATTTGGCATAATGGACACTCCTCAATCCTTGGCTATTAGCTAAAGAGGTACAACCTAAGACTCGTACTCCCTTATTAGGTATCTAAAATGACTTCATGGAAGTAAAACCTCCATAAAAAAAAAGTCAATCTATATTTTAGGAGAAGAAAGAATAAATCGAATCAACTTGTATTGATATGCAAAAGTAGATAAGGGTTACCTAATATATATTAAGAATAGAAAATATTACAGAGTGTATGATGCATATCATGGGAATCACAAAATCTCCAATTTCCTACTGTCGAAAGCCCCAATCATTCATACTATTGTATTGACTGTAAATTATCTAACCATGTAACCCTCTAGGAGATAAAATTGGATGACTAAGGATATACCACAATGTCAATGCCACCCGATATTACAAACTCCTTACACAAAATGGACCTATCTATTAAATATATAGCATTATTACCCAAAAACCTAGCCCAACCAACCAAATAAAAATACTAATTGTTCTCTTTTTTACCACAGAGTTTGTCTTTGTAAAGATGATCAACACCACAATCCACATGACCCTTCAGGAAAACAAGCAACCCCAACAAGTCCTCCATAGTGCGCTTTCCTCCAGCCTTCCCAACGTCATCTCTTTCCTCACCTCAAACCCTAAACTTTCTTTATTAAATCCCAACAAACCATGTTCTCTAATATACCTTTGCAACAACCCGTATTTTTCTTCTTCTTCCAAGCTAAGCATGAGCTTCAAGAAGGAAACACTATGATTATAAAGACTATTTCTATCTCACAAGTGATACATAAGCTCATAAATGGAAAACTCAGAAAGTCAAACACATAAACAAGTATACTAAAACAAAGACTTTTCCACATAATTAATTTCATCTCTATGAATAATAATCTACAATAATCTAGAAATGATGTCGAATAATCCCAAAAAGTACAATAATAAGAAATTGACCATATTATCGAGAGTACATGAATCATCCAATAATACAATATGAAGTGATAAATGCATAAAAGGTGTCGACCATAATGTTGCACATGATACATTAAAGTATACATTACAATAAGGTACTTGACCAAAAGGCCGAAATGATACAAGATATCAATATGTATGCAATCGAACTATCCTTCGTCCATATGCATGCTCTGGTCTCCTAAGCCATCAAACATATGTCCATTTTCAAATCTCAAGATGAAAATGTGATCCAAGCTCTTAATCTGCCCACCCACGAAGTGGTTAGCTCCCCCGGGGCTCATCTTGAAATGAAGAGTACACCGACCCTACTCGAGTAATCTATCAACTCGGCACTGATGGATTGGAAAAGAATCTGGTGCAAGTTGTGAACTAACTACTTTTCTCATACATAAAAGTGGAACTAACATAGATATGGAGGGAGAAAGAAAATAACCAACACAAAGTCCATTGTGTGTTTCTATAGCTTAGGCCTAAGCATTTAATAACCAAATTTCTATTAGCGGGTAAAAGAAAAATAAATTTACCCTTCCTCTGTTTATCCATATTCAACACCCTTCCCCATGATATCTTTCTCAAAATAAAATAAGCAAGACTAAAACAACATAAATTCATGTTTCTAAAACAATCTCATTCACTAGTTTACCCCTTTATAACGGTAATTTAGCATAGTTAATCTTTTATGATAATGTAAATGGTTTCTCTATCAATACAACATTTACTTCTTACTGAAATAATATATTCACCATCTTAGGTACAAGATAATAAAAGAAAATCTAGATTTCAAATTTATGTGATCATGCAAATGATACAGGAAGTTTATAAAGTTCCTATCGCAGTGAATGAGAAAACAACAAACATAGCTAGTGCTACAGGAAGTACATTTACATCTTGTTGCAATTTTTAAAGAGTAAAACAACAAGCATGTTTCCTAAATTACAACCTTAAGATCGATGATGATAGTTGTCAAACAGAGTTCCTTGCTTATGGGTCTTTTATCACTAACTGGGGGTTCTATCAAAGGTATCTAAATTCAATTCCAAAAGTTTATTCCAACTTATTCCTTCTCAAAACTTTTACATAAATAGATCTTTAAACGATCGCTACAGGAAAATTACAAGTTTCCTATCTCTTTTTAAAAATTTAATAACAACATGCTTATTTTCCAAATTTCAAACATAAATTAGATATGTTGGTAATCTATCAGATTTGTTTGTGTTCTATCATTTGATCACTAACTGGGATTCTAAAAAAAATGTCATTTAATTTGCATACGAAATATTTTTTTCTAAGTTCCTCATAACTATAGTGTTTAAACAGATAAACAAATATAAATACCATTTTCTACAAGAGAATGGTTTTATATTTTATAACATGAAAATATTCATTCGGTTTATCCAAAACATGTTTCTCAAAGATGTTTATCGTACAGGTCAACACTGATAATAAGAGACAGTAAAGTTTCAAGCCACGACATAGAAATCAAATAATTTTACTACTAAAATCTAAAATTTCCATCTCTCTTTTAACTATGTTGTAGCAATAAAAATATATTCAAATTTCATGAAGGCTTTTCTGATTACAAAAATTACTTTCAAGAAAAATACCAAGAATTATGTAAGTGTTTTTCTTTTGATGCTCTAATCTGAACTCTCTCTGTCGCTCTATAATGGACTCTTTTTTCAGGATTTCACTGTTATCAATCCTTTACGATCTCCCGATGCTTATTTCACCAAGCCAACTCTTTGTTTTGTACATGTATATACTCCTTTGTTATGTTATATTTGCCTTCATTCTCTTTCATGCATATGTTCCCATTTTGGTGTGTGTGTATTTCATGTTCTTCGTGCCCTTCTCTACTTCTCCCTCTCCTCGTAAAATTCATTCCTTTCCATCAACAATCTCTTTGCATAATGATCAAGTGTGTGGGTTCTCTCCTCCCTTCCTTTCAATTTTGACATTTAGCATCTAGATATAGATTCTCACCACCTTGCTACATTGGAGTTTAACAAACAGTCAATTTCCTTAACTTATGTGAATCCTTTACTTTTCCATAACGGTTCCTTCCTTTCTTGTGCAGCACATGGAGAAGAACACGAGAAAGACTTAGTGTTCCTTATCCATTGAGTGTGTCATCCACTCTACCATATCAGTCTCCTCTACATTATTTTTGATACCTTTCCTAATGAAAGGGGTTCACTAAATGCATTTTTTCCCTTCTCTGTTGCAAAATCCTCCAAGTTAGCTGAACGCATAAGAATAATGAGTAATCTCCTCCAAGGATGGTAAGTGCTTGAAGACAAAACATAGTCCAATGCCTACAAACAACATTTCTCCCCTTAGGAAGAAGATACACCAAGTATAGATGTAAGAAGGCTTCCCATTGTGGATAGGAAGTAGGAAGGGGAATCCAAATGAAGTATGATATCTTTGAAGTATGCCCAAGTATCACCATGTCCTTGGTTGATGAAGATGCCATGAACCAATCAAAAGAAAGCCCAGTAGAAGAAGGTGACAAACAAGGAACCAATGATAACTTATCCACGTAAGAATTTGGATCAAACTCCAAAGACAAAGATGCCTCCTCAAATGAAGTAGGAAGAGAAGCAAGAAAGCCCCCCCTCAATGTAGAATGTACACCCATGATAGATGCACCTGGATCAATGTAGAAACTACACCAAGAAAATTGAATGATGTTCCTCCCCTTAGGAAGACCATAGGTAGATCAATGAATCCTCCCCAATCTTTAGGAAGAATACTCAAAATGTATGATGTCTCAGGAAACTAAATAGGAATCTCCAACACGTGAGTATGGTCAACCTGAACCATGCAATGTGACATCTCAAGTGAAGTTTGAGACTCATGAAAACCTATCTCTAAAGGGTCAAATGTCTTCTCTGAAGTTAAAGAGACCTCCTCCAAATGTTGTATCAAAGGATCCACAATCATGTCAATCTTGAAAGAAGGATCAAGTGGAGAGTGAAGATGAGGGTCAACATGCTCCCTTGCAACAACTAAAGAAGGATCATCCTCAACAAAGAGAAGATGAATGTCATCAATAAAGTCTCTGAAATCTGAAATGTAGGACTCCACAAACAAACCTGCAATGTTTGTTAAGTAGTCATCCCATGGAACCAAGTCTGGAAGACAATGAATATCATGTTGCACTAAAGTTCCTGAACCCATGGCTGTGTGAACACAAGCATCATCAGGAGCAAGAGATGTGATATCAATAGGAGGAGAAGGAGCTACAACTGGAGGTTCTAGACATTTTGGAAGTGGAGGAATATGTAGATCTCCATACATTTCCCAAAGAAAAGTCCAAAGATCAGGAATATTTTCTGTCTCATCATCATAGTCATCAAGGGAATCCATAACATCCATATCCATATTCCAATAGATAACCTTAATAACTTCTAAGTAAGAGTCCTAATTGAAAGAAGGATTTTTAGGTCTCAACTCATACAAATAGGGCAATAGGTTATGCTCAGCAAGATGAGAAAGAACCAATTCACTCCATTGCTTATAGTTTCCTCTTGTCAACTTAATTAAACCATCCATGATGTACTTCTCACATGAAACAATGAGATCAAAAAATCAATGCACCCCCCAAAATGCAATGAACCAAAGAACCCCCCCAAAATAGATGATTCTAGCACTTTATATATAGTGCATGTACAATTGCCACTTGCCAAAATGAACCAAAGTGGACTTCTGATTTTGATGATTACAATAGAAAATATGAAGCTATAATAGACTCAAACAAATAAGACATAAGATCTCTTAAGGATCTAACAAATTACAAGTGCCAAAAATAGGCTAAAATAGACCAAATTCTGAAAGTACTATATCTACTCATAATTTTTCCAAACTGATACCAAATCTGAAAAGTAGACAAAAAATCATAAACTTTCAAAAAAAATAGCACCTAAAAATGTGTCCATATGAGCCCGAACAAAGCCTCTAAAGTTGTAAAAATTAAGATTTGTGATTTTCAAAAAATATCAGGATTAGAAATCACCTACACCATTGTGTAGATCGTGAAATTCTACCCCAAAACAAAAAAAATTGCTCGAAAAAAGGAGTCTGGATGACTGAGATATCGCTGATTGAAAATTGCCTTTGAAATTATTTTTTTCTGAATCACCGCCGCCGAACCTTGAAAATTCAAATGGCTCTAGATTTGGCTTCAGATGTCCGATTTGGATGAAACAAAATTCAATTTAGGGGTATTTGGACCTCCTCAATGTGATGCCAACCTCTGATTTGCACCAGCAAGCTCCAATTTTGACTTGCAATAAAATTCTCTCAAAATAGGCTATACAATGAAAACTCCTTTGGCTTTGATAACATGTAAAAATTTTGATATCACTCTGCTACCATGTAAGAATTTTCCTAAGGCAAAGAATAAATGCCAAGATCTAGAAGCTCAAGAGATAGCACAAGAGAGATAGGCAAAATGATCAAATAATTGATTATAGGCAATTGAATTAAATACAAAGTAGGAGTGCCTAAATATATAGGCAATGCAATAAGACTACATGATAAGGAGATGATAAGATATCACCCACACAAGGAAGAATCACATGTCCACCAAAGGTGGATCATCCTCCATTGTACATCAAAGTATGTGCAACAATGAGAGGATGATAATGTGATAAGAGCACTAAAGGTGGATCTCACACACAAAAAGGTATGTGATGACAACTATCACACCTAAAGTGGAAATTCTCATAACCATGTGCTAAAATGAAATGCAAACTCCTAGGTGTCACAATGACAACTAATATGAAAATGCATTATCCTAAGTAAACTTAAGTAAAAGTGTAATTAGTAATATTTAATTACACCAACAGGAATGACTTCGCATTCCTGTGCATTCTTACTAAATGCAAAGCTAACTTAACTAGAAGATGAGTTAAGTCGACTGTTAATCTATCTTCTGCGGGGGTGTCCAAATTTCCTTATAATAGTTATGTTATTCATCACATTAACAAAAAGATTGAAATGCATTTAAATATAATCATTTATATTTTTTAAATTTCACTTGTCTAATTTCTAAATTATTAATTATAACATATAATGAAATCAACCAATTCTTTTATTCCTGAGATAAATTCAAATAACTTAACACAGACTTAAATTTAATCAAAATTTGAGTTCATGAGATAAGGAAAGATATGCATGCAATATGAAAATAAATAACTACATGGTGTGTGTTTGCAACCATATTTTATTCCCAACACATCCTTACCAATAAAATAGATTTCTCTACCTCAATCACATTTTTGTCTTCATCTCTTGTCATTCATGCTCAAACTCAAAAGATCAGCACTAGGTTAGTCCCATTAAACCCATAATCAAAATAAAATGCATAATTCATTTTCATAACATAATTAACATTTCCAATTCATCAATATACATCACTAAATATCATTTCATGTTGCATTTCAATTGCCATACATAACATCATTTTTTATTTCACCAATTTATTTCATAAAATCATTAAAAGAAACATAATTAAATCTATGTCAAAACTTTTATTTAATACAACTTGGGTTGAAAAACCTTCGACCAAGTTAACATAAGTCAAATAAATTTTCTTAAAAGGTCCTAAAATCCAGGAGAGCTGGATCGTGTTATGACATCCCTACCCTCTAAGAGGAGACATCGACCTGATGTCTTATGAAAGCATATAACTAAGTCCATACAAAGCTTTAAAACATAAACACAACATAAATAAAATCTAAGCAAATAACTATGGAAATTATCTATGCATATCTTATGTATCCTCCTAAGTAGCACTGTCAATAGAGAATTTCTCCCACTGGACCTTTTATTGCACTACATCTCTGTCATGCATCTTGATGGTATGTTGATCAACGAGGTGGGTAGACTGCACTAGCACCACCCCCGAATCTTGAACCTATAATGCATGCCAATCTAGGATATCATATGCATCTAGATGGTAGGAATTCAACAAAGAAACATGGAAACCATTATGGATTCAGGCAAGAGCAGGTAGTAAAGAAAGTCTGTAGGCAACGAGGTTGATAATATCCAAAACATCAAAAGGACCCACATATCTCGGTGCAAGATTTGAAGACTTGCCAAAAGAAATTGAGCTTTTATGTGGTCTCACATGCAAAAACACCTTGTCACCTTCCTAAAAATTTCTAAAAGTTTGGTTCCTATCTGCATAACTCTTTTGTCTATATGTTGCTTCCTTTGGCTGAGTATGAATCAGAGTCATCTGTTCTTTCATCTCTCTCAACATATCAGGAACAGTTATGATCCTTTCCTCTACTTGATCCCAACTAATAGGAGTATGACACTTCAGTCCATAAAGTTCCTCAAACGGTGCCATTCCCAAAGAAACATGGTAAGACTTGTTGTATGAAAACTCCACCAATAGAAGATATTCTTCCCACTTGTACTGTTGATCCATGCAATACATACGGAGTAAATCCTCAATGACTTGATTCACTCTCTCAATTTGTCCATATGTCTGTGGATGATAAGTGGTACTGAAATTCAACCTAGTTCCCAAAGAAGCATTCAAGGTTTTCCAAAACCTTGATGTCATCCTAGTATCGATGTCGGATATGATAGTCTCATGTACACTGTGTAATATAAAAACCTCCTGAACAAACTTCTTGGCCAAAGTCAAAGATCCATCTCTCTAGCTCCCTGGAATAAAGTTAGCTACCTTGGTTAGTTAATCAACTACAGCCAAGATTACATCATGTATGTGTCGTGTCATGGGTAAACCCTAGATAAAATCCATACCGATGATTTTCCATTTATACTCTGGTATATCACGTGGGTACAAAAGTCCTGCTGGGTGGACATGTTTAGCCTTAATTTGCTAACATTCTAAACATTGGGCTAAAAAAGTTGTCACGTCTCACTTTATCCCTGGCCAAAAAAAATAATGACCTAAAATTGATGATCATCTTGTTTACCCCAGGATGTCATAACAATGGAGTGCAATGCATCTCCTCTAAAACTAACTTCCTCAAGCCTTCTCGGTTGGGAATATACATCCTAACTTGGTATCTCATGATACCATCATCATCAAAAGTGTATATGTCAAAGTGATAATCTAATGGATCTGTAAGGAAAGCTTACTTGAGCATCTCATAGTGGTCATCACCTGAAATATTTTGTAACACATGCTCTCTCAATCGTGTCCTAGAAGTAGAAATAGTGGATATGTGCCTTCTTCTTCTTAGAGCATCAACTACTATGTTCTCTTTTCCCTTAATGTACTCAATGTCAAAATCATACTCACTCAGAAACTCTAACCAACATCTCTATCTAGCATTGAGATTAGGTTGTGTACAGATGTACCTAAGTCCCATGTGATCCATCTTTAATTCACACGACTTACCCAAAAGGTAGTGTCTCCATATTACTAAAGCATGTACAATTGTAGATAATTATAAATCATGAGGTGCATATTTAACCTCGTATTATTTCAATTTATGTGACTCATAAGCCACTACCTTACCATCCTACATAAGCACACCACCAACACCTTCACCTAAAGCGTCGGTGATAATTGTAAAGTGCCCATTAGGGTCTAGTATGATCAAAATAGGAGTGGATGTAAGTTTCTATTTCAATAATTGGAATGATCTATCACATACATCAGTCCACTCAAATATTTTCCCTTTCATATAAAGTGATGTAATAGATGTTGCAATCTTGAAGAATCCCTCCACAAATTTCATGTAATAACGTACAAGTCCCATGAAGTTTCTAACTTCCCTCACATTCTGAGGCCTTGGCCACTCAAGAATGGCTTTAATATTTATAGGATATACTACAATTCCATCTGCAAAAATGATATGACCCAAATAGTGAATCTCTTTCTTAAAGAACGAACACTTTGATAGCTTTCCATACAAATTCTTGTCTCTTAGGCACTGTAAAACTATTTACAAATGTTCCTCCATGTTCTTATAATAAATCATAATGTCATCAATGAATATCTCAATAAACCTATCCAAACAATCTCTAAACATATTATTCATCAGGTTCATAAATGTTGCGGGAGCATTAGTCAATCCAAAAGGTAAGACAACAAATTCACAAAGTCCATAGCTTGTCCTAAAAGTTGTTTTGGATATGTCCTCCTCTTTGATCCAAAGTTGATGATATCCAGATCTCAAATCAATTTTGGATAACATAGTTGCTCCCTTCAATTGTTCAAAAAGTTCATCTATTCGAGGAAGAGGATATATGTTCTTAATGGTTACCATATTAAGCATTTTGTAGCCTACCATCATTCTTATTCACAAAGATCACTGGAGCTCCCCACGATGATACATTAGGGTGAATGAACCCTTTATCCAAGAGTTCTTGCAACTGCATCTTTAACTTGTACATTTTAGTGGTGGTCATACGATATGGAGCTTTCGAATGTGGCTCAGTTCTAGGGAATCACATCAATTGAGAAATTAAATTCTCTCTTTGGAGGTAACTCAGGTAATTCCTCTAGAAAAATGTCTATGAACTCTTGCAGCATAGGGAAATCTTCTAAACTAGGACGAGTGTCAAGATCTTTGACATAAGCCACATACATCATATACCCCCTCTTCTTTGCCTTTTTCAATTGCATAGAAAAAATCTGCCTAACCTCAAAAGATCTTTTCAACCCAAAAGTACTATAGGATTACCTGTATCATCAAGGCATTCAACTAATTTATCATTGCAATTCACTATAGCCTTATGCTCTATTAGCCAATTGATGCCCAAAATGACATCATAGGAACCTAAAGGTGCAACATACAAGTTTACTTGCGTTTGAAAATTAGGAAATTTTAATCTCATTACAAGCTAAACATTGCTCAACCTTTCACTCTTCCTTATTTCCATATTCTACCATCCAAGGTTCTAACATATATCCTACTCTAACTAGAAATCTTAAGACAACTCTAGGATCTATACAACATTTTGTTTCTCCAATATCAATCAAAATAGAAATATCATGACCAAAGAGCTTACTGACCAACTGAATAGGTGTAGCTTGAATGTCGGTTTGTCGATGATCCACAACTACATGAATCTAGTGTTGAGTCTGAGGTCCCTTCCCATCTCTATGATTTTAATGTCGAGGACAAGCACTAGCATAGTGGTCACCTCCACAAGTGTAGCAACCATCTCGTGGTCCCTATTTTACATCAGGATTGTTCCTCCTATTATCATTCGTGTTATTTCCTATATTCTGATTCTGAGCACCATTGTTGTTCCTTCCTACACTACCTTTGCCGCTACCCCTAATATTCTACACTTTTTGTCATTGAAACTTTCACTTTAATCCCTAAGGAGCACTAGTCCTCTGATTCAATCTCACTAAAGACACCTGTTTAAGTTTTTGTTCTTGTCTGAAGGCCTTCCTAAAAGAAAAGTCCATAGTCTCAGGCTCATGCATATCAACTTTAGATCCTATCTTAGGACATAAACCAAGGATAAATTTATAGGTTCTAAACCGCTCATCCTATTGATACTGAGGTAGATAATTAACCAGGTGGTAGAATCTCTCATGGTACTCAATAAAAATCAACAATCCCTATATCAAGTTTTATAATTTAGCCACTTTCCTGTCATAATATAGCTCAGGTAGCCACCTCTTATGAAAAAGTAGAAGAAATTCCTCCCAAGAATTCTCACCAGTCTACATCCTCTTTTTTTTCATTTCATTATCCCACCAAGTACCAACGTCACCAACCAATTGGAAAGCATCCTACATAGCTCTAGATTTTCCAAAAAGATTGTGAATACAGAAGTACTTCTTCATGGATACTATCCATGCCTCAATAGCATCACCGATGGTCTTCCCATCAAAGGTAGGAGGTACGACCTTCTTGAGGTTCTTACTCAGTTCCTCTACTATTTTTCCCTATTATTAGGTACTTCTTCAGCCCCATGATCTGCATTTTTCTTTTGTTTCTCTTCATTCCTCCTATCCTCTTCTTCCTTTCTCGGTGCTTCCAATTGCTGGTCCTCATCCAATTTTTGGTCGACCATAATGTCACATATGATACATCAAAGTATACAATACAATAAGGTACATGACCAAAAGGTTGAAATGATACAAGATATTAGTATGTATGCCATCAGTCTATCCATCGTCCATCTACATGCTCTGGTCTCCTAAGCCATCAGACATCTATCCATCTACAAATCTCGAGACAAAAATGTGATCCAGGCACTTAATCCACCCAACGACGGAGTGGTTAGTTCCCCCAGGGCTCATCCTGAAATGAAGAGAACACCTACCTTGCTCGAGTAATCTATCAACTTGAAACTGATGGATCAGAAAGGAATCTGGTGCAACTTATGAACTATCTACTTTTCTCATACATAAAAAGTAGAGATAATATAGATATGGTAGAGAGAATGAAAATAACCAACACACAGTCCATTATGTGTTTCTATAGCTTAGGCCTAAGTATTTAATAACTAGATTTCTATTGGAAGGTAAAAGAAAAATAAATTTACCCTTCTTTTTTTATCCATATTCAACACCCTTTTCCATGATATCTTTCTCAAAATAAAATAATTAGGACTAAAACAACATAAATTCATGTTTCTAAAATAATCTCGTTCACTAGTTTACACTTTTATAACGGTAATTTAGCATAGTTAATCTTCTATGATAATGCAAATGGTTTCTCTATCAATACAACATTTACTTCTTACCGAAATAATATATTCACCATCTTAGATACAAGATAATAAAAGAAAATCTAGATTTCAAATTTATGTGATCATGAAAATGCTACAAGAAGTTCATAAAGTTCCTGTCCCATTTTGAATGAGCAAACAACAAACATAGCTAGTTCTACAGGAAGTACATTTATATCCTGTCACAATTTTTAAAGAGTAAAACAACAAGCATGTTTCCTAAGTTCCAACCTTAAGATCAATGATGATGGTTGTCAAACACAATTCCTTGCTTATGGGTCTTTTATCACTAATTGGGTTCTATCAAAGGTATTTAAATTCAATTCCAAAAGTTTATTCCAACTTTTTCCTTCTCTAAACTCTTACATAAATAAATCTTTAAATGATCGCTAAAGGAAAATTACAAGTTTCTTGTCTCTTTTTAAAAATTTAATAACAACTATGCTTATTTTCCATATTTCAAACATAAATTCGATATGTTGGTATTCTATCATATTTGTGTGTGTTCTATCATTTGATCACTGACTGGGATTCTAAAAAAAAATGTCATTTAATTTGAATACAAAATATTTGTTTCTAAGTTCCTCACAACTATAGTGTTTAAATAGATAAACAAATATAAAAATAGTTTGCTATAGGAGAATGGTTTTATCTTTTATAACATGCAAATATTTATTCGGTTTATCCAAAACAAGTTTCTCATAGATGTTTATCTTACAGGTCAACACTAATAATAAGAGACAATAAAGTTTCAAGCCACAACTTAGAAATCAAATAGTTTTTAATACCAAAAGATAAAATTTTCATCTCTTTTAACTATGTCGTAAAATGAAAAATATATTTGAATTTCATGAAGGCTTTTCTGATTACAAAAACTACTTTCAAGAAAAATACCAGGAATTATGTAAGCGATTTTCTTCTGATGCTCTAACCTAAACTCTCTATGTCACTCTATAATGGACTCTTTTATCAGGATTTCTCTTTTCTCAGTCCTTTAAGATCTCTTAATAGTTATTTCACCAAATCAACTCTCTGTTTTGCACATGTATCTCCTCCTTTGTTACATTCTATCTACCTTCATTCTCTTTCATGCATGTGTTCCCAGTTTGGTCTGTGCGTATTTCATGTTCTTCGTGCCCTTATCTACTTCTCCCTCTCTTCAGAATACTCATTCCTTTCCTTAATGATCTCTTTGCATAATGATCAAGTGTGTGGGTTCTCTCCTCCCTTCCTTTTGATTTCAACGTTTAGCATCTAGATATAGATGTTTGTTGCCTTGCTACATTAGAGTTTAACAAACTATCAATTCCCTTAACTTACGTGGATCCTCCACTTTTCTATAACGGTTCCTTCTTTGCGTGTGCAACACATGGAGAAGAACATGAAAAAGAGTCAGTGTTCCTTCTCAATTGAGTGTGTCCTCCACTCTTCCATATCATTCTCCTATACATTCATTTTGATACCTTTCCTAATTAAAGGGGTCCACTAAATGCATTATCTCCCCTCTCTGTTGCAAAATCCTCCAAGTTAGTCGAACGCACAGGAATGAATTGGCATTCATGTTGCTGCCTACTAAATGCAAAGCTAACTTAACTAGAATATGAGGTAAGTTTACCATTAATCTATCTCCTGCATAGGTGTCCAAATTTCCTTATAATAGTTACGTTATTCATCACATTAACAAAAATATTGAAATGCATTTAAATATAATCATATATATTTATTAAATTTCACTTGGCTAATTTCTAAATTATTAATTCTAACATATAACTAAATCAACCAATTCTTTTATTCCCAAGATAAATTCAAATAACTTAACACACAATTAAATTTGATCAAAATTCAAGCTCATGAGATAAGGAAAGATACAGATGCAATATGAAAACAAATAACTATGTGATGTGTGCTTGCAACCATATTTTACATCCTTACCAAGAAGATAGATTTGTCTACCTCAAACATATTTTCATCTTCATCTCATGCCATTCATGCTCAAACTCAAAAGATCATCAGTAGGTTAGTCCCATTAAACCCATAATCGAAATAAAATGCATAATTCATTTTCATAACATAATTAACATTTCTAATTCATCGACACATATCACTAAATATCATTACATATTACATTTCAATTGCCATACATAACATCATTTTTTATTTCATCAATTTATTTCATAAAATCATTAAAAGAAACATAATAAAATCTATGTCTAAATATTTATTTAATACAACTTCGGTCAAAAAAACCTTCGACCAAGTCAACATAAGTCAAAAAAAGTTGCTACAAAAGTCCTAAAATCCATGAGAACTGGATCGGGTTATGACAATGATTCACTAGCTACCTATGCCAAGGAGCCATTAAAGGATCAAGATAATGGGTAATGGGATATTTGGACACCTCCCACTTGTGCCTATGCATAACATATAAATTTTTAGGTAGCATAATGCCCAGATTCTTATCGACATTTTCTAGAACATTGTTTGGCTCAACCAACAAATTACCATTCACCGATTCCTTACAAATGTTCCCAACCATCTCCTTTGTTTTACCTACATCCAACATAGAAGCGAAAAATATTACCACTACATCCAAGTTAATTCTATGTTAATGGTCAACCCAAAGATAGTCCATTCCCAACGTCATTCTAACAACATGCATCACCGGTAATTACTTATCGTAAAAATACATTAAAACCTATGTAGTTGAATCAGTGTATCCATTAATGTCATTTCTACCCCTAACCAACTAATGGAGAGAAAATCCACGTGCTCAGCTCATTCTCCATTTCTCCATTATCATTCTTAAATCTGCATTTCTCATTGCTCAATGGCCAACTTCAAGGAGTCTCAAACTATTCCCTCATGGTGACTACTATGGTTTCTTCTTCTATAAACACCATCTTATGAACTCCCATACTCTCAATGTTCTAATCAACAAAAGCATCTACTTATATTAACGTCCTCACATATTGGTGTACTGAGTTTGAACAACTCACTCTCAAGTCGCTGCCATCATATTATGTCGATGACTGTCGCTGCAATCTTTTCTTAGACTCCACTCACTCCATCACCTTACCCGATGATGTTTGCAGACATGGCATCCACACAAGGAGATGCAACGGTTCTTGCACAACTATCTACCAAAAACTTTCTGCAAACCAAGCTTATAGAAAACTCCAACATGTCGCGGGTCCATTGCAGTACGAGCATGCTTGTTTGCCACCTTCGCTAATTAGAACTGAATACACAAAATATGATGTGCAAGTATCGACTCGGTGTCACTCGACCATATCAAATAGATCTGCATAGCAACTCCATTAATGTCTTGCGGGTCTAATAAAACCCAAACTTGCATGTGGCATTTAACAACAGTTTTCCACCTTCCTTGTGTCTTGATGGCCGAATGGTAAGTTGGTGTCGACACTGGGCATGATACATAATATCGCTACAAACAGTCACTTGCAGGCACCTTCTAATCATGACTATCTAGGCATAGTTTTCACACGGCATCAACTAACTCCACTACGGCTTTCGATATCCTTGCTGCTTCAAATCATGACTATCTTCTCATGACTCTCGGGCTCTAATTCATAACTGTCAAAACACTATTATATTACCCTACGGGTACACACAAATCTCGAGCTTGGGTCACCACCAATCTAAAACCCACACAATGAATAAGAAATGGTTCTTACAAAAAAGTATTCGCCACCTTTTGTCTTAGTCACGGGCCGATAACAAAGCAAAAAGTCAATAACAGTTTCTTGAAGACCGTTTCTTATTTCATCCTCTTCAAAAACTCATGACCTGATTTACGGGATTGTAATGTAAATCGATACATTGGCAAAACAAAAACATACAAACATTTTCCAAACATTTAAATCCCAATTACTAACAATGCCAAATCCCTTCGAAACCAAGGAACAATTAGTAATCAAATAACAATGTAACCATTCTGCAATGTCATGCATCTTTGGACTGGTCTTGAACATAAAACAAGAAAACGAGGGAGATGCAAAGATTCACAAACACCAATTTTAAGAAAATCAGAATACACTAAATTGCAAACTGCAACCTGTATACATAATATGTTTGGCCCTCTGGCTAAACGCCAGAGAGCTGACTCTTTTTTTCTAATCTTTTGTGCTCTCTCTGAGCTTACTCTCGTAATCTCTCTACTATCCCTCTATCCTCTTTTTCAATTATAGTTTTCCTCTCTATTTCAAGAGATGCTAAGGTAGTTATAAAACTAACCTATTTTCTTGCAAACTTGATCAATTACAATGCTCTTTGAAACATTACAATGCAATTTTAAGAATTTTAACCCTTTCTCGACATGGTCCCATAAAATTTAAAAGGACTCAAACATTACAATCTTATGAAACTCCACATAATGTTAATGGGTCACGATGCTCCCGCATCATACTCCTAGGCTTAAAAGATTTCCATGTCCCATGGAAATGTTGTGGTCACGCTTCGGCTGCTCACTCTGATGTTGCAACTGACTTGGCCACTATCCACCTTGTTGTATGTTGCTTTATACCATCACCTTATTGCCATCTTATCCACCCAAGATCCTGGAAGATGCTAACCACCCTTCGCTCAGTGGTTGCTCTGTGCACCTTCTACCCAGCCTTATCTCAGTGGAGACAATACCAAGACCTTTTCTCATGAGATCTTCACACAAGAACATCTTTGTTCTACTGCATCTTTGATGGATCACTCTTGCAACCAGTTACACATTCTACCCACCAAATCACCAGACCTTTTGCTGGCTCTGATACCATTCTGATGCGGAGAAAATCCACATGCTCAGCTCATTCTCCATTTCTCCATTATCATTCTTAAATCTTCATTTCTTATTGCTTAATGGCCAACTTCAAGGAGTCTCAAACCGTTCCCTCATGGTGACTGCTACGGTTTCTTCTTCTATAAACATCATCTTAGGAACTCCCATACTCTCAATTTTCTAATCAACAAAAGCATCTACTTATATTAATGTCCTCACATATTGGTGTACTGAGCTTGAACAACTCACTCTCAGGTCGCTGCCATCATATTATGTCGATGACTATCGCTACAATCTTTTCTCGGACTCCACACACTCCATCACCTTACCCGATGTTGTTTGCAAACATGGCGTCCACACAAGGAGATGCAACGGTTCTTACACAACCGTCTACCATTTTTTTTTTGCAAATTGAGCTTATAGAAAACTCCAACATGTCACGGGTCCATTGCAGTACAAGCATACTTATCTGCCACCTTCGCTAATTAGAACCGAATACACAAAATATGATGTGCAAGTATCGACTCGGTGTCACTTGACCATATCAAATAGCTCTGCATAGAAACTCCATTAATGTCTTGTGGGTCTAATAAAACCTGAACTTGCATGTGGCATTTAACAACACTTTTCCACCTTCCTTGTGTCTTGATGGTCGAATGGTAAGTTGGTGTCGACACTGGGCATGATACATAATATCGCTGCAAACAATCACTTGCGGGCACCTTCTAATCATGGCTATCTAGGCATAGTTTTCACACGACATCAACTAACTCCACTACGGCTTCTGATATCCTTGCTGCTTCAAATCATGACTATCTTCTCATGACTCTCGAGCTCTAATTCATAACTGTCAAAACACTATTATATTACCCTACGGGTACACACAAATCTCGAGCTTGGGTCACCACCAATCTAAAACCCACACAATGAATAAGAAATGGTTCTTACAAAAAAGTATTCGCCACCTTTTGTCTTAGTCACGAGCCGATAACAAAGCAAGAACTCAATAATGGTTTCTTGAAGACCGTTTCTTATTTCATCCTCTTCAAAAACTCATGACCTGATTTACGGGATTGTAATGTAAATCGATACATTGGCAAAACAAAAACATACAAACATTTTCCAAACATTTAAATCCCAATTACTAACAATGCCAAATCCCTTCGAAACCAAGGAACAATTAGTAATCAAATAACAATGTAACCATTCTGCAATGTCATACGTCTTTGGACTGGTCTTGAACATAAAACAAGAAAACGAGGGAGATGCAAAGATTCACAAACACCAATTTTAAGAAAATCAGAATACACTAAATTGCAAACTGCAACCCGTATACATAATATGTTTGGCCCTCTGGCTAAATGCCAGAGAGCCGACTCTTTTTTTCTAATCTTTTGTGCTCTCTCTGAGCTTACTCTCGTAATCTCTCTACTCTCCCTCTATCCTCTTTTTCAGTTACAATTTTCCTCTCTATTTCAAGAGATGCTAAGGTAGTTATAAAACTAACCTATTTTTTCGCAAACTTGATCAATTACAATGCTCTTTGAAACATTACAATGCAATTTTAAGGATTTTAACCCTTTCTCGACATGGTCCCATGAAATTTAAAAGGACTCAAACGTTACAATCTTATGAAATTCCACATAATGTTAATGGGTCACAATGCTCCTACATCACCAACAAAAAAAAACCAAAGACACATGGCACAATCATAGTATTGAACAACTAAAAGGGAAACTATAAACCTTTATTCTTGAAAAATCACACTTTTAATCATGATGCTAATACCCCAAAATCCAAGGCCACTAGCAATGCTTTGTCATTATTAAATTTTCTTGTGGCGAGGCCATCTATCTTGGTCATCATACTATTGGGATTATGGAAACATAAGTACTGAGAGGGGAGGGGTGAATCAGTACCCTCAAAACTTTCAAGACTAAAAACTTTTCAAGTGTAGATCTCAATTAACCGACTGAATCCATTGTTTGAAACATACATTCAAGTAACTAAAAATCTAAATTGCATGTAATCTAAACAATAAATCATTCATGAAAATTCATACTCATGACACATATATTTTTGTATTGCATAAACCCTTGTAAGAAGGTAAAAACTACGGCGGGGATGACACCCACAAATCTTTACTACTACAGCAATAAAGTATGTTGGTTAAGGCTACAAATTTTCAATCACTTCTAATGATCTTACCCTGTTAGGAGTAACAATTAGATCGACTAGATCTACCTGGTTAAAGGATTTTACCAACACAATACATGTGTGAACTCGGTTAAGAGATTTACATAAGAACTGTTAAGATCACTCTATTAAGAGATTTCAATTCTTCTACAATGGTTAAAAGGTAAGAGTAAATGTATCTGAAAATAACAACTCAATCTTGCCTGATTCAAATTTGTGAAATATCAAATAGATATCACCTCATAGTGATGTATGTGTCCTTTTGTTCTACTCAATAGCCTCGTGTGAGTTCTGAAAAACTGAATCCTTCTTTCATAAACCTTCTGTTAAAAACCCTTTATCTGATCTCCTGATGTCCTTAGAGTGGCTACTCCTTCATGATAATTTTTCACAATGACATCTTTACATATTTTATATTAAACTGACTTGACCTAATTAGGGTTTACATGATCTTAGAAAACCTAAGATCAACGATGTAACAAAATAACCTATATCTAACATTACATAGGAATCATCAACAAATTAATGATTACAACCATATTTAATTATGTCTCAATCTTGGTAAGCTATTTTCTGATCGGTGTAAACCGTTTGCATAGATGTTTGTGTCATTTCAGATTACTAGTCATTTCCTACTTTACTCGGTAATTACTGCATTCTCCATTCAGTAAATTACTAATGCTCGATTCATATGAATGCTCGGTGATCACTAGCTTGGTACTTAGTAATTGTTTGTCGCTCGTGAGTGTACTTGGTCAAACCCTTGTTTGGTTATCTTAGAGATCTATCTTGATTTTTCTTGGTGTGCAAGCTTTGTATGGTTGACCGGTTGTCCTATTTGTCTCTTTTACTGACCTTTACCGACTAAATAATTGATTGATACTAATGACAATCCAGTAATGCTCAAATAGGAGTAACATTCTCCCCCTTTGACATTAGTATCAAAACCTTATGTATATGTACCAATAGCCAAAACAAATATAGACAGACTCCAAAAATATACAGGCTCCCCCTTTGGGCATACTCAATGTGAAGTACATAATGGCATATAAATTTACATAGACTTTCCTCGATTTTGGAATTAATGCCAAACAAAAATAATGTACTTACAAATTATAAAAAATGTGTTGATGGGTTTTCTTGAGTGAATCCAAGAGGTTTTCCCATTCCTCTTTTAGGTTCTTAAGAGAAATGTGCTCTAAACCAACTTGTGCATGCATGTCAAAAATATTTTTGAGCACAGAAATTTATGGGGTGAAAACTAAAGCTTTTTCTTTATTGACATGACACTCCATGATCTTTAGATGTGGAAGCAACTCAGCCTGAAGCTCGATGATTTGATCACTTATAGTATCTTCTTGCTTCCTCAAATCAGTTCTCAACCACTCAAGTTCTTGAACCTTTGAAATATGCTTGTGAAAAGCATTTGGCTTGGCAAGAAAACTATTTGCACTGACCTTAATGTCTTCATCAAGTTTCTTGAGCTTTTAACTAACCTTGGTACTGAATTGGTCCATGGTGCAAACTTGAACAAAATTTGAATTATCCTTTAAATTATGGTTTCAAGCTTGGTAATAACCTCTAAGAGCTTAATCTTATTAATTGCCACTTCTTGGCTTATTTTCTCAACTAATTTCAACTGTATCTTTACTTCGGCCCGCTCTTTTATTATTTTCTCAAAATCTATATCAAGGGCATTTATGTGACCAGTTAGAGTTGAAAGTTGGTCAATGATGGGAGTTTCCTCATCAACATTGACGTCAGGAACTACTTGTAGTAGAATATCTCTAACTTTCTCCAAAATTTGTTTTCTTTTATTCTCCTTTTTCATTTTCTCTTGTGCAACCTTCCTTGTGCACAATTCCCCATATCTTCTCAGTGCCTCGGGGTATAATGTCCTAGGGTCACATTCAAGTATCTCAATAACCTCATCAAGTGTGATAGGACCTTTACCATGTTTCTTTTTCTTCTTCTTCTCTAGTGTTGGTGACTTGGTATAAGGAACTAGAGCTTTAGTCTCTAGATTTGACTTGTTTGTCTCGGTAGACATACTTTCTTCCTTAGCTTGCTCGGTGACCGATGTCTCGGTAGCTTGTCCTTGGGTGTTTATAGTGGTGTCAGTTGTAGTTGATTCTACCAGTTTAATCTCTTTTGGTGCTTGTGTTGGTGCCTCTATATTCTCAGGCTCATTGGAATATTTTTTCTCTATGGTACCCTATCCCTCAGGTGTATCCTTTGGTTGCTCAGGGGTTGAACCTTTGGGTTCCTTCTATGTTACAATTTTAATTGCTTGTACCAATATCAATAAGTCACTTGAAATTTCACTTGTTGCTGCCTTAGTGGGTACATTCTCCTCGTTGTATCTACAACTGTGTTTATATCTAAATAGAATAAAATAGTTCACCAAAATGAATAGAATAAAATAGTGGTATGTGTGTAGAAATGAATAGTGTGATATGAAAAGAGGGAAATATGAGATCCACTTCTAAATCCAAATTCCCAAAGGAGAGATCCAAATTGATCAACCAAAAGGTCAATACACAAAAGAATCAATCTATGGAAAATATGAATGAAGAAGAAAACCTTATATTTCACTATGAAGAGTATATGCTTGAAATTTGAAATAAATGAAAGGAAAATACTAACCTCAAAATAGGGCAGATCTAGAAAATGCTAATTTCTGATGTTTGTGTACAGTTTCGGGCAATTATGCAACCTGTTTTGGACTGGAAATGCTGAGACAAAGAAAACCCAAATTTTTTTTGTCTTTTTGGCAACAGGTAGTCTTTGACCCTGATAAAAGGTCAAAGACTATGGAATTTTGAAGGTCATCCTTGACCTTGTTCATGGATCTCGGAAGTTCACCAAAAAGGGTATCCAGTTCCAAGCTTTGATCTGCAATCCTGCACCTGTACCTACAAGAAAAAAGGGTTTTTGTTGTTTGGATGGGGGGTTTGCCTTGGTCAAACCCCAATTTAGGAATTAACCTTGAAATTTAATTGAAATAATAATATGCATAAACAAAGTAAATGGAACTATTCACCTTGCTTATGTTGAAGTCCATGTAGAGGATTCGAATCCTTGAATCCACAAGTATGGATGCTCCAATGAAGGTAGAATGAATGTAGGATGTCTCAAATCAATGGCATTAGATCTTCAACACCAATTTTGAATGGATCTTTTCATAGGAAGAGGCTTGGATGAATGTAGATGGAAAGATCTTCAAGGGGGCTCCAAAGAGATTGAATCCTTCAATAGCTAACAATGGATCTCCTTGATGGATGCTTGAATGCTAGGCTTGAAGATGAATGAATGCTTGCTTTCTTTCCTTCTCCTTCTTGCTTACTTGAACTTGAGAGATTACTTGATAATGGATGCTTGATTGCAAAAAGTGATGGATAAAATGAGAGAGGAAGGCTTCCTTTTATAGTGATCTAGGGCACAAACCTCTAGAGAAGGCCGAAATTGGAGAATTAAATCCCAATTAACCTTAACCCCTAGAAATGGACCCACATTAAATGCAATTTAAGGATTTACCATTCTGAAACCTGAAATGGCCGACCCGGAAGCGGGAAAATAAATATTTCTGAAACCCGACATCACGTAATTCCCAAAAATATGAAAATTGAACTTGGGGTGAAGGACAAGGTAGACACCGACCTAGGTTAGGGTTGAGGTCTTCCCTAACCTAGGTCAAGGTCTAGGTCTTCCTTGACCCTACCAGGTTTTCTTTGACCTAGATAGTCAGAAACTCTAGATTCTCAGAGAAAACTATTCGGAAAAGGCTGGAAATGAGAAGAGAAGCAGAACAGGGGGGAACAACCAGATACATGAAAAGACCTGATCAAGGTGCTTAACATGACCCCAAACCACTCACTCGGAGGGCTAAACACTCTTAACATGGAAGTGCTTCCATTTTAAGATGATACAATATCTTCATCATTATTTATGTCATTAGGATCTCCATTTGTGATGTCTTCAATTAATACATCATTTGTCTATGGTGTGACTAACTGCTCGGGAGCATCCTGTCTATATTCTTCTATGTATCCAACCGGGTAGAAATCTATAAAAATGGTGTTATCTACTACCTCGGTGTTAGATAAGTTAATTGGCTCCTTGGTGGCTAGATCAACATCATCCGAGTGAATTCCTTTATCTTTTTCTTATTCTTATTCTCGAGAATTATTGCTAATGCCAATTTATCTACTTCTGCTCGGGCTTTTAGAATTGTAGTCCATAAAAGCTTACTATTCTCATCAACCTCTTCAAGGTTTCCTGCCAATATGTTAAGGGCTTTACCCTTCACTATAAACTATTTAGAGTATTGTTTCATTAACTCTTATATCTCAGGAATTGATAGAGTAGGCATAGCCAAAATCAATGAATGTTCCCTCATTTTATTTTCGGTGTGCAAGGCACAAATCCACCTTGCTGAAACTTTCTCATACAATGCTTTTGGAATATACTTAACAAATTAAATAGGAACTTGCTTGAACTTTATCATCATTTGTATGATGGCCTCTTCAATCTTTTCCTGATACTCGATAGTCATATGTACATACCAACTCAATTTGGGGTTACTTAGTCCACCCGTTTCCATTATAGTTTTAACTAGATCATCTACCGACTGACCTTTATTTATAACTACTTTGAATTTATCTTGATCTTCTTCTTCTTCTTCTTCTTCATCAACATCATCTTTTTCTCTTATTAATCTCCTCCTCTTTTTAGGTAGCTTAGAGGTGGCTTGGGCACCTCTCTTTTTCTTTTGATAGCTCTTGGTGGGAGTTGGCCTAGATATTTTCACTAATCATTTCTTCAGGGGCAGAGAAGCAGATGTTGAGGACCTTGTCAGTGCTCTTGTAGGTGCTTCTTCTTGTTTTCTCTTCCCCGTGGCCTTGACCGGTGTAGTTTGAATATCTTTGTCGGACTCGGTCTCCTCCTCCTCATGCTCACTATTCCCAATTAATAATTGTTCCTCGATTTCCTGTTCAACCAAATTAACCTCTAATGTCTCTTCTTCTTCAACTTCATCACCAAAGTGTTTCACCAATGTATCTATCATCTTCTTTGATTTCAAACTTACCTTAACTTTGACTAGATCCATCTTGATTCTTAATTTGGCCTCTTTATAGGTACCAAACCTAGTTTCCTATGGATCTTTGGGCTTGCCCAATAGTGCTTGTATTGACTTGGAAGCTTGGTCAATATCTAGTTCATAGCCCATAGGGGGTAACCAATCATTCCTTGGTTCAACTGCCTTGATCAAAGTGGAGTTGGTGTCCACTAGGAAGAAAATGTCATCCTTATGTTGTTCAACCAGCTGACCGGTATCCTTCTCCTTTGATGCATTCTTTCCTTAAATTGCTCAAAATAAATATCCACTACACTAACAAAATTCTGACCCAAACTTTGAATAAAATCACTAATTTGCATAATAACCGGTCAGTGAACATCCCAGTCAACATTATCGACTGAGGGAAAGAAGTTGTGTACATAGAAAAATATACAAATCAATTGGGAACCAAACTTATAGGTATTTTTCTTTGTCGACCTGATGGTTCTCATACTCTCATCTAACTGTTACAGTAGGAGCTTGGCTAGGCTGAATTGAAAACCTTTCTTGATAATCTTGTAGGAGATGTCTACCACTCTACAAGGTACACTATTTGACCTGCTTGATTGGAATATCTTATAGCCAACTACATAAGCATTGAACCTTGTATTGGGATCAACAATTGTGTTAACTCTCATGCCTCTATCATCCCATTCTGCTCTAGTTAACTTTTCAATCTCAGCTCTCAGTGCACTCATAGATTTTACTTTATCGGTTATAAGGTAACTGGTGACTGCATGTATGATATCCCTTATTATTTTTACTAATTCATCTAGCCATAACTTCCCTTCATGCACTCAGCTCAATGCAACCCTAATCCATTCAGTTTTGAACTGTCTCAGGAAATATAGGGCGTTCTTTAAACCATTCACCTCCAAATGTTGATGCTCATCCTTGAGCTTTCCATTCACACTTAACTCCTGAAAGGTGGATAGAAGCTCAAAATCACCTATTTCATTGATTTTGCAATGGATGTATGCACAAATATCTTAAACCAAAAAAACCCTAGGTGGAATACATGAAAACTCATCGATTTGATCAATCTATGAAGAAATTTTGGGTTGTAGCTTGTAGTTCGGTTCATTACAGGTTGCAGACTTTATCAAAGTGACCTTCTTGTCATTTTCGGACTTGGATTTCATAGATTTAGACAAGGATTCCATCATTTCTAAAATTTAGGGCTCACAAATATGTTGTGAAATAACTCGGTGGATGCGAAACTTACTTTGAACGTGAATAACTTGCTCGAAAATCCTTCAAATCTTTGTTAAAACACTCTAGAATCTCTTTGCTCAAATTTTCTCGAAATCACTCTGGTTCTTTGTAATCACTATGTGAAAAATGACTAAGTCCATCATGTAATTATACTAAAAAAATCATTTCCCGATCAAACTTTTGCATTTAATGCTTTACCTACCATAGTTAGGTAAATACAGTTGCATTCAATTTACACTTTAAAAGACCTTAGCTCAGTTAATACATAAATATTACTCAGTTAATACCATGACTCAGTTAACCTTTTTGATATTCACCAAATAGCAAACTTTCACTTGGTTATGCTTTTACCGACTGTACATAATTTAAGGTCTAAACATATAATCCCATAGTGCATCTTATTTCATGCTGATTTGGTGTGCATTCACTAGATATAAGGAACTATTGTATAATATAATCGATTTGAAATTTAGTTCCATACATACCTTTATGATTTAGGTGGAGGTGGTGATGTCACCTAATCCAATGGATGAGGTGTCACTGACTACAGTGCTTGATCCAATATTATCATTTAATGCCTTTCTCCACATTTGATTTCTTATCCTCATGATTTCCTCTATTGTTTTTCCATTTTCATTTGTTTGTGTCTCTAGTGCTTGGTCTCTACAATCCTTTCTTAGGTGACTGACCTTGTGACAGTGCAAACATGCCATACTAGTACTTGTCTAGTTACAAGATCTTCCTCTCTAGTTCTTTCTCGTGTAATTTGCTTCTATATGTCCATACTTGCCACATGTTGTGCAATTAAACCATGTGTTGTAATTTCAAGTATATGCATTACCTTTCCTTCTGGGTTGATATGTTTTGTTGTGGTCTTTTGGTGTCTAGACTTTCTTCATCTTTGTCCTGCATTCTTATGATATGTGTCCATGCATATTCCAAGTGCGACAATGTTTCTCCATGTAGGGTTTCTTAGGAGTCCTATTCAATTTTGATATGCACTCATGTGCCTAATGTCCATACTTGTTACATTTATAGAAATAACCATTAAACTTAGGAGTGAATTTAGGAATAGCTTTTTCTTTACTCCTCCAAACATTTGATGTGTGGCCCTATTTTCCACAATGATAACATGATAGCTTCTTTGGCCTTGGATTTGCATAGGCATTCTTTTGTTCAGCTTGTCTTGATGACTCTTCCTACTTGGTGTATCCTAAACCAGTTGTGCTATCAACTCTTTTCTGACTTATCAGAAATTCATCCATTCTTTTAGTACTGTCTTCAAATTTCTTGATCATATCATTATGTTATTGTTGCATTTTTACCTCATTCTTCAATCTTTCATTTTCCTCTCTTAATTCACCAATGTCTTATAGTTTCCTTGTAAGCTCACTATTTACTCAGTTGACTTCCTGACTTATGAAAACCATCTGATTGGATATTTCAAAGTTATGCTTGGTGAGTCTCAGTATCTTAGATTCCTTCTCTTGTAGCTTATCAGTCATTTGTCTCATGTCTTCAATAGCCAAGTTTCTTTCTTGTTCTGCTTGCCTTGCATTGTTCATGACATCAATCATCCTAACTAGTTGTGTCTCTTGACCGATCTGAAGAGCTTTGACTTGTTCAGTAAGATGTAGATTCTTTTTAGATAGATCTAATATGGTTCCTTTAGATGCATCATATATGCTACCAGATCCAAATCTAGATACCTCAAATGGATCACTTATCTCCTCTTCTTGATAATCAGTCTCGCTATACCAAATTTCCATATCCTTACTTCTAAATAGTAACTTCTTTAGTTCTTCTTTGGCTTCTTTGAATTGTTCAATAAAGATATGCATTTGTAACCTTTGATTATCAATAGTCTTATCCAACTTATATCTTTCCATCCTTAGATCTTTCCTCTTTAGTGATTAAAATTTATTAACAAGAGATCTAGCTCTGATACCAATTATTGGGATTATAGAAAGATACATACTAAGAGGGGAGGGGTGAATTAGTACCCTCAAAACTTTCAAGACTAAAAACTTCAAGTGTAGATCTCAACTAACCGACTGAACCCATTGTTTGGAACATACATTCAAGTAACTAAAAATGTAAATTACATGTAATCTAAACAATAAATCATTCATTAAAATTAATACTCATGACACATATATTTTGGTATCGCAGAAACCCTTGTAAGAAGGTAAAAACTACGGTGGGGATGACACCCACAAATCTTCACTATTGCAGCAATAAAGTATCTCGATTAAGGCTACAAATTTGTGATCACTTATGATGATCTTACCTTGTTAGGAGTAACAATTAGATCGAATAGATCTACCTGGTTAAAGGATTTTAACAACACAATACATGTATGTACTCGATTAAGAGATTTACATAAGAATGGTTAAGTCCACTATGTTAAGAGATTTCAATTCTTCTACAATGGTTAAAAGGTAACATTAAATGTTTTTGAAAATAACAACTTAATCTTGCTTGATTCAAATTTGTGAAATATCAAATAGATATCACATCATAGTGATGTATGTGTCCTTCTATTCTACTCAGTAGCCTTCTGTGAGTTCTGTAAAATTGAATCCTTCTTTCATAAACCTTTTGTCAAAAACCCTTTGTCTGATCTCTTGATGTCCTTAGTGCGGTTAATCCTTCATGATAATTTTTCATAATGACATCTTTACATATTTTATGTCAATCTTACTTGACCTAATTAGGGTTTACATCATCTTAGAAAACCTAAGATCAATTGTGTTAAAAAAAACTAGATCTAACATTACATAGGAATCATCAACAAATTAATGATTACAACCATATTTAATTATGTCTCAATCTTGGTAAACCATTTTATGATTAGTGTAAACCATTTGCATAGATGTTTGTGCCATTTTAGATTACTATGTTATTTCTTTCTTTATTCAGTAATCACTACATTCTCCATTCGGTAAATTACTGGTGCTCGGTTCATATGAATGCTTGGTGATCACTAGCTCAGTACTCGGTAATTGTCTGTCGCTCGGTGAGTGTACTTGGTCAAACCCTTGTTTGGTTATCTTAGATATTTTCCTTGTCTTTTCTCAGTGTGCACGCTTTGTATGGTTGACCGACTATCCTGTTTGTCTCCTTCACCAATCTTTACCGACTGAATAATTGATTGATACTAATGACAATCCATTAATATTCAAATAGGAGTAACACATACAACCTTTCTCCATGTGATACATGAAAAATATCAATGTAACATTAATAAGGTAGGACAAATCACATGGGAAAAGTGTGATAACTAATTATTGAATCTCATTCCAATCACTCTCTAAACACTCTATATGGAGACACTAGCTTTGTTTCCCATACTCAAAGGTATGCCATGCACATACTAATGATTAAGAAAGTGTTTGAAAGTTATTTCCCCCAAATACTATCATTACTCTAATAAATTGTGAGCTTACCATAACGATTCTAATGCATTCTTGGCTAAATCATCTACCAAAACATTGCCTTCTTAATAAATGTGGCCAATTTATAAATCCAAGAATTTTTTTGCATGGACCCATATCTCATTTAATGTTTTATAGAGCTTCAAATTCAACGTAGATCTCTATTTGATTGCATTAGTTGTAAGGAGAATATCACCCTCCGAATGGATTTTATCTACTCTTAATTCAATTCCATGTTTCACCCTAATTAATCCAGCTATGATTTCAATGTCATTGTGTGTAGTTATCCCCAGAGCCTAAAATAATCCCATCATGATTTTGTGCCACACAACTAGCACTACTCAAGCTTGAATTACCCCTCGAGGCACCTTCAAAGTTGATCTTAACCCACCCATCATTCAAAGCTTTCCATCTTACCCCAATCCTAGGATTCAAGGAAAGATTATCCTTTTGGGCCCTATTAATAGGAGCAACATCTATTATTAATAGTAAATAAAATCCCAATATATATATTAGGCGAAGAAAGCATAAAAGATCCTCAAGCTTTCTAAAAAAATCAAAATAGGAAGTTTGTGCATATCATCTAAAGTTCAAGAACTAATTAAATTGAAGATAATTAATTTTCTTAATATTTTTAATTAAAAAAATTCCATCTATACTTTAGAGTAAAAATTAATATTCTTTTTGATAGAAATTTTTTTTCTCAATTTTGATTTATAATTTTCATTTGATTAATAACTAGTTAATTATATTGCCTCTACTATAGTTTCATGCTTTGGTAGGAACTAAAATTTTCTCCTCACAAATCACATGTTTTCCTATCTTTATATAGAAGTGGAGCTAGTTTTTTAACATCTTACAACTTCAACTATAATAGGAGTCATTACGAAGAATAATTGACTGATCTAAATAACCCCAAGTTTAGAATGATTGATCAATACAAGGATCTTTTAATATTTTGTATATATCTTTGTATACCAGAAATAGTATCTTCATAGGATTAGTGTTGAGCAATAAATGAAATAGAAACTAAATAAACCACAATAGAGTAACTATTTAGCAAATTAATGATCAATTGAGCATCCTATGGTTCTCTAACTAAGAATGTTAATGCAAAGCTCTCAGCAAGCTTCCATTAATGACAGTCCTAGAATGAGAATGATAAAGATTTAAGCTAAAGCTAACAATTAGATCAAAGTAAATGCTAATTAAACTCTCAAAATGCCTTTCTAGATATAAAATGCAAGAGGTTCAATGCAATTCTCAGATGTGTGGTTATCTATTATGAAGGTTTTGGTCTTCCTTTTATAGATTTTCCCAATGGTAGGGAGTGTAGTGTAGTTGATCATGATTAAGCCTTGTTTGAGTCTTTGGTTCCACCCTTTGAAGACAATGCAAAGTTTGTGTCCTCAAAGCTTGGGACAAGTAGACAAGATGAATGGACAAGATTCTCTTTCACTTTGAGTGATTGAGATTGAATTTGGCTTGATCCATGTGAATGCCTTCTCTCAAATCCTATTGGTTGATTGAATTTCCTCCCTTTTGGGTTGTTGAGGGAAATTAGGATTTATTAATTTATTTAAATGAATTTGTTTAGCCATGTACCCATTGAATGGGTTGAATTTGATTTAATCCAAGACTATATAATTAATTGATTTAATTGCACTTTGATTTGATTGCACTTGATTAAAATGCTCTCAATTTTGATTTATCTCAAATTAAGACTTGATTTTAATTTTGATTGGCTAATTATGCATTGTGATTCAATTACTTCAATTTTGTCCTTGATTTTCTTTGCTTTGACTTGATTTATCATTAAATTATCTTTATCCATTTTTAGGTGATTATAAATGCCCCTCTTTGAGTTGACGTGCGAAGCATGTCGATTCAAAGAATACTCTGATCTTGCTTGATGAAAGGTCCTAATTCATTGATGGTAAATCTTTGATGTTCATTTGATGTCTTTTGATGGTTGATCCTTGATTTCTGATATGAGATTGATGCAAATTTCAATTGATTCGATACCCTTGATGCAGTTCTGATGATCATTCTGATATGATGTTTGATTCTAATGGTTGTTCTGATGATGAATCCTTGATATGATGTTTGATCCTGATGAAATATTCTAATGTGATACCTGTATGCACCATAAAATGGTCGCCTAGACTTTGGGCCCCATTTATTTAATCTATCGATATCAATTCCTGAATCAATATTTGTCATACATTCAAATCAAATTTATTGATCAAATCATAAATATTTCAATTTTCCCTAAAGTTTGAATATCCCATCAATTTTTAATTAAAAGAAATATATCCCTTTTTAATAAATAAAATAATATTATTTAATTGAAATTAATATTCTTTGAATGAAATAATGTTATTTAATTAAAATCCTCTTTTAATTAAATGGTTTTATTTTATTGAATTAATATTCATTTCTAAATTATATAATATTACCTTATTTAATTAAAAGAGATATTATTCTTTAAAATTAAATAAATGAAATATTCTCTCAAAAGATCTCCTGTGATGAAAAAGGAAACAAATTGAATAAAAATAAAAGAAAATAAAATGTAATTCCATTTTATTACAAACCTTCTAAAAATGATGATTGTTTCCTCTTTTTCATTTATCCCACATTGCTTCTACTTTCACATTCGAATCCAACTTTTCCTATAAAAGGAGACCTCTCATGCTCATTCAATGATCCCGAATTTTGATATCGAACTTATGCTGCAGAATTCCATAGCTTGTAATCATTTAGCATTTCAACTTGCACATTCACATTTTAGATTAATTTACATTTTAGATTATTTGCAAATCATTTTAGTTTAAATCCATTACATATAGCTTAATTTCATTTTCAATAAATTAGTTTAGCTTAGTTTGCATGGCAAATCATTTAGAATAGTTTCATTTAGATCAACTCGAATCTCTCATTCTGAGTTGTATTTGCATGGGTAAAATAGGCTGATCTGAGGGCCACATTCAAACCATGCTCTTCTCAGATAGAGAGCTATGGGTCATTTTGTGAGAACTCACTATTGAGCACTCTCGCATACAAAGACTCATAGAAGTGTGATCA
The DNA here is from genome assembly GCA_027943335.1 of Chamaecyparis obtusa. Lineage (NCBI taxonomy): Eukaryota > Viridiplantae > Streptophyta > Pinopsida > Cupressales > Cupressaceae > Chamaecyparis > Chamaecyparis obtusa. The sequence goes on from BSBK01000253.1 coordinate 1,160,334, forward strand.
CACATCTGTGCACACATTTTTGGCGCCCACCGTGGGGCCCTGAAAATGGGTTTCCTTTCATTTTCATTAATTTTCTAGCTCTGAGGCTAAGGGTTTCAAGGGTCTTGGTATACTCTACAGGATGTTATTTTTTGTTTCTTTTTTTCTTGCAAAAAAGAAAAAAAAAAAATTTGGCCTTTTTTTTTGTTTTTTTACAGGTTTTTAGGAAAAATTTTACAGGTTCTCTAAACGACAAATTTTTTTTTTCTGCGAGTCCATACTGTCTGTGTACAGATTTTCGCGCGAGGGTACAGAGATATCTGCGCGAGATTCTGCTCCTGTAGCGTTTCTTCGCGTGAGACTGTACAAAATTTTGCCCCTGGTTCTGTGTTTTCTCGCGCGATACTGTGTGTTTTCTCGCGTGGGACTGGCGTTTCCTCACGCGGGACTGTTGTTTTCTCGCGCGGACCCTGTGTTTTCTCGCGCGCTTAAGGTACTTCCTCGCGCGAGATTCTGGGGCAGTGAACTAAAATTTCCTGCTTTCTGTTTTACAGTTTCATTTTCCTAACAAGTTTTCTATTTTCTGTTGCATAAAATAATTTTGTTTTCTGCAGCATAACAGTTTTCTGCAGGACGATTTGACAAAGACATAAAAAAACATACTAATGGTGTGAATGCAGGACGTTTGCCGAAGGTCATTAAAACATTGTGTTTGCTTTCCTGCTTTATTCACATAGTTTAATTAGGGCTCTGTTAAAATTTCTTGTGGATTTCGATAGTGAGTAGGAATTTTGGCTCTTCATTACATGGAGGTGATGACCATGAATGAACCTAGAATTCTAATGATCTTACTAATATGACGAATCCGTAGGGAAGCGGAGAAAGTTAGCGAATCTTTAGCATTTCTATTCGCCAGGGGATTATGCTCTTCTCTCCTTGAGAGAGAACCAGAAACCCAAAAGCGTGTGGATTTGGTGGAGTGAAACTAACTCGGTGATTAAGTTTGTCTTGTGTGTCTGGGTAAAGAAACGGGCTAGAGAAGTATGCTCTTCTCCCTTTAGGAGAATCAGAAAATTAGAAACCCGAATCTGAGCCAAGTCCTGAGTCACCTTTAGAGGGCCTGCCGGAAGTTGAACCTCCAGGAACGACCCAAGTGAGTACACACCTATTGCCGGTGATTCCACCTCACTATAATAAAGCAAGTTTTGTTGAGTCTAAAGACTCCAAAACCATAGTAACTTCCTTTTCATGACTTTGACTATCATCATGGAAAGGCTCTGTTTGTTGCACTGAGCGGCGCCGCTCCGAGCCCTGCTTGCGGGGGTGTGTGACTTTCAGGTGTTGGTGTGGCTGCGAGGCCCCAGCTCTGTATCAGAGGCACTGAAGGTTATTGTGAACGGAAGCCAAGTAAAAACCTCTTAGTTAGTGGCCTACCCAGTTCATCTCTGAAAGGAGTCATAATCTTTGCACAAGGAGGGGGAAGAATCTCTCCGTATGTTTATCATACACAGATTCCCATCATAGGCATACACCTGGACGTTTGGAGGTGGTTGTGACACTGGCCCCTGCTACAAGGGTAACCTTTGAACGTCCACTGTTGAGTCCTTGGAAACACCAAAAACACGGGCGCCCTCTAGGGGGTGACACGGCTGTGTGAGGTGCACGTATGCACATAAGCAATGGGGCAAAGATTTTGACTTCTCACCATTTTCTTTGGTAGGGATAACTATGTGCTTATTTTTTTTGAGTCTTAAACATTGTCCAAAACATCTTCAAACAAGACTCCCCTAATACTATCAAGTTACTTTGTCCTTGATAGGTCTGTTAATGACTACTGCTTGCTTCACATGTGTTTAAAACAACTCAAAAACACCAAAATTTGCAACCCACAGACATAATCTGGTAACAGTGTCGCCTGCCTTCACCAGAACAAGCATCGCACGGCTTGCCTGAATATCATCGCCTGAGATCATTTTGTTGCATGCCCAGTTTCAGGTGTTTCATAAGCCTTTTTAACGTATTTGGTCATAAAATCAGTGACTTACCTTGCCCTAGAAGCCTGTTTTCACTCAAGTTTTCTGATTTTAGACTACTAAGGTGCAAAGCCTTTTCCAAGTGATGCCCAATCAGCTCAAGCATCCCAAAGCAAAGTTACCCAAATCAAAAGTTTACCAAGAGCAAAAAGTTGCCAAAAGAAACCTCAAGAGCTATCAATCCACCATCCAAGCAACCCAAGCCGAAGAGAAACAACAAACCAGACTTGAGAACATTGCCCATAACGCAAGAATTAAACAGTTTGCTTATCGATTCCGAGTAAACCGTCATTACATCAACCTTGAGCCAGAAGATTGACTTGTCCTATATTTAGGGTCCTTGTGTCTTTGACCTTTTTGAGATAGTAATCCTTGATCTCATAAGCAATTTTGCTTGAGATTGGCAAGTTAGGAATCGTTTCTGTCAAATAGATAAATTTTTAGACTCTTTTGATAACACACTTGGAGAGTGTTAGTAGTCTCTTTGTCCACTCATTTTCATACAATCAAACTCAAATACACTTTGTGCAAAGTCATCCTCCTGATCCATACATGCTAGGGTATTCACCCAAAAGGAATTGAGCACCTCTGTGGCAGTGTTGGTTTGCACCTATTTACAAATACTTCTTTTCACCATCTCTCTCGGACAAGAGAAAACTTTCACTATCCTAGTTTGGTATTGACGTTTCTTAGAATTGTCTATTTGCCTGAACTCTCCCTTTCATGTCAGTAACAACAAGATATCAAGTGAGCCAAGGAAAGTGACCCCAGATAGTCTTCAACCAACTACCCCCAGTTCAAACTCATCAAAAGAGAAAGGAAAAGGAACCAATATTTGACCAGTCACCTAGGAGTAAGTCTGACACCTGGTTTGACCCAAAGAGCCATTTTAGTGATTTGAGTACCCCCTCAGCACCTTCACACTCAGGTATGGATATGAGTTATACCATGACTCGACGGGAGAGGGAAGCTATAGATCAAACCCTTGATGATATCTATGAAAGACACAGAGACAAGATGTTGTTTGGTAATTCCTCTCATGATGCTCAACCTAGTTCACCCCCCATCAGCACTAGGTACCTAGATGCACATCAACGAGCTGACAGGCATGAGAGACGAGCTCACCTAGACCAATGGTCACACCATGAAGACCAAGACAATGAACCTGGTGATGCTCATGTCAATGCAATGTATACCAATGATTTGTACAAACATTCAAGACCAAACTCTCCACTCCGAACAGCCTCAAGGCATACAAGTGAGAGGCTAAAAAGAATTGAGAAGGAAAAACAAGTTGCACAAAATGAACAAGCTGCAAAAGAAGAAAAACTTAGGCTTCTCGAAGAGGAACAATGAGCCTTGTTGGACATAGAGAGAAAAGCATTCCAAGAGGAGCAAGATAGGCTGTTAGCCCAACAATTAAACACTCAATTCAACAACAGGGGTGCTAACAGTGGAAATAATTCTCCTCCCTCCACCCCTTCCAGATACCACGAAGTTGAAGGCGGTCACAAACCCCTTCTAGATCTCCTAGTCCTAGAGGAAGAAGGGCCTCTCAGTATGCTCACTATAGGAGGCAAACCCCTCCTAGAAACTCAAGACCACACTCCCAACATGCACATCATGGTTCCCAACATGGAGGTGGTAGCTCACATTATGACCTTGATACTCAAGACTTTATGCGAATGCAACAAGAGCCTATTTTCCAACAGTATGTAGATAGGTATTTGGAACAAAACAAAGATAAGTTCTTGGAAAGTCTAATCAACAAGGGTGCCAGAGTCCCTTATGACTTTGATGTAGACAACAAGATACAAAAACAAAGTCCCTCTCAAGAGGAAGAAATCCGTCAAATGAAGCACATGATGGAAAAAATGATGCAACCTAAGAGCTCATTCTCACTAGACTCTATTTGTCCTAATCCATTTGACAAAAGTGTGAGTATGAAAGATTTTCCAAAGAGGGTGGAATTCCCACAATATGATAAATATGACGGCAGTGGTGACCCACATGACCATGTGCGTCAATTCTATACCATGAGCTTTGAATTCCATCAGGATGATTCCTATTTGATGAGGTTGTTCCCTAGAAGTCTTAAAGGACAAGCAATGGAATGGTTCACCAACATCACTCCCCCTGTCAAGACTTTTAGAGAACTTGTTCATAGATTTGTCCAACACTTCTCGTACAATCTATCAAGATCAGTTACTATGTTGGACCTATGCAACTTGAAACAAAATCAGGGAGAACCCTTTGTTACCTTCTTGCAAAGGTGGAGGAGAAAGTGCTCTCAGTATCCTAGGACCATCCATGAGGATGAAAAGATTGACATCCTTGTTAATAACTTGGTGCCTGAAATGAGATATGAGATCAAAAAGATAGTCTTCAATTCCTTCGATACCATGATTGAAACTGCATGTCGAATTGAAGATGTTCTCAAAGAAGAAGGCATTTTGACCAGACATGGCAACAATGGCAACAATGGTCAGCACAACAACAAGGATAAAGGGAAGAACACCTACTGGAACAAAAACAAACAAGTTGTCAATGACGGAGTTGTAGACGCTCCCCAACCTAAAGATCAAGCCGTTCTTCACTTGTCCAGTGCAGTTCAAGCTATGAAGCTCAATGCACCTCCTCAACAAGAGAGCAAGCCATGGTATCAAGAGAAGCCTAAAAAGGAAAAACGTCAATTTGCCAAGCTTGGTGATTCTTACGAGGATGTTTTCAAAATGCTCATTGCCAATAATCTTGTGCATCCACAAGATCCAGCAAAACATTACATCCCTGACATTAAGCCACATTGGTGGGATGAGAAGGCTTTCTGCATATTTCATAATGGCATTGGGCATACCATTGAAAATTGTTGGAAACTCAAGCACATTATCCAATACCTCATTGAGAGTGGAAAACTTAAGGTGGATGGACTAAATACCAATGCTGATCACAAAGCATTTAAAGAACCATTGCCTAAGTATGACAAGGGGGAAACCTCTAAACAAAAGGATGGCAAGGCTGCTATCAACTACACGTATACAGCGGCAGAAAATGTGATAAACATGCTTGAAGTTGTGGAGCCAAGTGTTAACATGATGAGGAGTAAGGACCCACATGGTTATGACTCTCCCCCTATCTTTGACAAAGAACCTGTTGTGGTGCTGAGAGGTCCTCATTCTAGGTCATCTTCCCAAGCCCTGAATGTTGTTACTAGGAGTCAAGGTCCTATCATTCTTAGAGGTCCTAATTCAGGTCCATCCAATAAACCCAAGCAAGTGGCATCCAAGAATGTCACTAAGTCCACCATTGCTCCCAAACCAAACTATAATCTTGTAGATCAGCTACAAAAAACTCCAGCGCAAATATCAATACTGGAGCTTCTAGAGTTGTCCCCTAGACATAAGCAGATCCTTGAGGATGCTTTGCGCACAGCAAATGTCCCTAATGACATAGATACAGACCAATTTCAAGGCATGGTTAACCACATTTCCAGCCCACATTACCTCTCTTTCTCAGAAGATGATGACAAATCCCTAAGCCACCCACACAATCTCGCCCTTCACATTGAAGTAATGATTCATAAAACTCATGTCAGGCACGTGTTGATAGATGGGGGTGCTGGGCTAAATATTTGTACATTAAGTTTGTTAAAAACCTTGGGCTATTCAGAGGAGGTGATCGACAGTAAAAAGAAGATCACTATAAAGGCCTATGATGAGGCAGAACGAAGTTCCAAGGGGTTAGCTGTGCTTCCTGTCAGGATTGGCCCAGTTGAAAAAGACATCTTGTTCCAAATTGTTGATACTGGACCCCTTGCATACAATATTTTACTAGGTAGACCATGGATTCATGACATGCATGCAGTGCCGTCTACCTACCACCAATGTGTTAAGTTCCCCTACAATGGAGTTGAAATTTGCATACCAGGGGATAACACTTTATCAGTTAATTCAATCTCAGCTAATGTTCATGTCCCTCTTAATCAAGATGCAGAGGATTATCAAGAAACTTTGACAGACTATCAAAACAAATTTAAATCAGTAGACCTTGGCATGGGGGGGTATCAACTTGACTCTTTTGCAAAGATGCCAATTTCCCCTCGGTCATATGGAAAACCTTCACAGGAAATGAAACTGTCTTCTTCAGCGATGACACTATTTGACACATTTGTTGAATCCTCAGTACCAATACAAGATGAAAAAGAGGAAGTAGCTGTTCGAGATTGGATGTACAAAGAGGCGAAATACCAGCACAATGAAAATTTCTCCCCCTCTCCTAAGCCTTATGGGAGAGGATATACTCTTGTCAAAAAGATGGGTTATCCAGGATATGGCCCTCTTAACCACAGATTAGATGCTAGAGCCGAACCACTTAATCATGATCTTTTTGGACGTAAGTCTAAGAATCCAGTTGGCCTAGGCTTTATGAAGAAAACCAAGCACGCTGTCCCCATTCCTGATAAGCGGGATAGCAAAGATGACATAGAATATGTACCAGACTTAACCAATCAACACGACATGACAGATGATTGGGTTCCTTCAACAAATCTCCTTTGGGGAGATTCATAAAATATGACTACCAGTACACACCAAATCACTACTAAAGGACATGCTGAAAATTTCATCCGAGAAGGTGTGACTCTCGAAGATGTCCAGGCTTCTACCTCGAGGCTTAGGAAACCCAGCTGGTGTAAACATCCTAGCAAGGATTCAGACACAGACTCAAATGAGTATGAATGGGATTCACTCTCAGATGCAACAGTTGATTTGGATATGGATGTTGTTCATGCTTATAGTACTCAACCCAACGTAGCTAATGAGTCATGTGTTAGATTAGAAGATTCGAACCCACATGTCACATTAGTAGATGATTCTTCACTTGATGGGATGAATCTTGATTTAGACACCTTAGAGGGATACTTGACAGACTCCGATTCTGCGGTCACCAGAGATGACATCCCCTATATCCTTAATATTGAACCAGACATCAATCTACCCCTCATTAATCCCAACCTTATTGATTGGTCTCAACGTCATCAAGAGCCTCAACTCTTGACATTTTCCAATGACTATGAGATCACTTGCTACCTAAATGCTGTTGAACCTGTAGTCTCTTCCACCAGTGAACTAGCTACCAGCATGACAGAACCAGACATCAAGTACCTTAGTCACAAGATAAAAAGAAAAGAAAAAAAGAATAAGAGTTCTGATGGCGAAAACCACTATGTGGCGGTGTCAGAACCAAAAAAAGTAAAAATAAAAGACGTATCCAAAGGTGAAAACCTCTTTGAGGCACCTACGAATGAGGTACTTGATAGTCTCCCAAGTTATTTTCATGACAGATCATCAGTATTGGTGGAGCCTACAGATGCTGTTAATTTGGCCACAGAAGAGGCTCCAAAACTTGTACACTTGGCTAAATCTTTATCACCTCAAGAAAAGAAAGCCTACACTGAGTTCCTCCAAAAGAAACAAATTAATTTTGCATGGACATATTCAGACATGCCAAGGTTGGACACTAATCTCATTATGCATCATTTGTCCATAGCTCCGGGTGTGAAACCAGTCAAACAAAAGTTACGAAAAATGCACCCTCATATAGCTCTTTTAGTAAAAGCTGAATTAGAAAAGCTCCTTGGTGCAGGATTCATTAGAGCAGTAGACTATGCTGACTGGATTTCCAACATTGTACCTATTTCCAAACACGATAAATCCATCCGAATCTGCACAGATTTTAGAGATCTTAATAGAGCATGCCCAAAGGACGATTTTCCACTTCCTAACATAGACATGATAGCGGACATGACGGTGGGCTATGAGATCTACTCCTTGATGGATGGTTTTTCTGGGTATAATCAGATCAAGATTGCTCCTGAGGATCAAGAAAAGACTGCATTCACATGTGCGTGGGGTACTTACTGTTGGAACGTCATGCCCTTTGGATTAAAAAATGTAGGAGCTACTTATCAAAGAGCTATGACAACCATCTTCCATGACATGATGCATAAAAATATGGAAGATTATGTGGATGACACCCTCGTTAAGTCCAAGAAAAGAGGAACACACCTGGCTAATTTAGAAGCAATTCTGGATCGTATGGAACAATTTCAACTGAGGTTAAATCCAAAAAAGTGTGCATTTGGTGTTACTTCTGGCAAACTATTAGGGTTCATCATTTCAGCTAAAGGGATAGAAGTGGACCCTGAAAAGGTTCAGGCCATTATAAACATGCCACCTCCTAAAAATGTCAGTCAAATGAGGAGTCTTCAAGGACGCCTTCAATCCATAAGGAGGTTTATTTCACAATTAGCTGATAGGGCACAACCCTTTAACAAAAATCTGCATAAAGGGGTTCAATGTGTCTGGAATGAAGATTGCCAGAAAAGCATGGATCAGATTAAGGAATATTTGGCACATCCTCCTATCTTAATGCCTCCCATTCCAGGAAAACCCCTTATTTTGTATGTCTCAGCTACTGAATCTTCATTGGGGGCATTGTTGGCTCAATTAGATGAACAAGGGAAAGAAAGGGCCATATACTATATTAGCCGCACTCTAGTGGCTTATGAGATCAATTACACAAGTATTGAAAAAGCTTGCCTTGCAGTAGTGTTTGCCTCTCAAAAGCTGCGACACTATATGCTTGCGCATACCATTCATCTTATAGCAAAAATTGATCCTCTCAAATACTTGCTCGGTAAAGCTGCTCTCACGGGTAGACTTGCTAAATGGATGATGATTCTTTCTGAATTTGACATAGAGTATATCGAATGCAAGGCAATCAAAGGCCAGGCTATTGCAGATCAACTGGCTAACTTTCCAATTGAAGATAATATGCCGGTTCAAGTCAACTTCCCAGACGAACATCTCATGTACATGACTGAGAGATCCTGGAAGCTATTCTTTGATGGTTCCTACATGCACAATGGTTCTGGAGCTGGCGTGTTGTTTGTCTCTCCTCATGGGTATACTATTCCCAAATCCTACAAGTTACTATTTCCATGCACAAACAACATAGCTGAATATGAGGCTTTAACAAATGGACTCAAAATGGCTATAGAGTGGAATATCAAAGAGCTACATATCTATGGGGATTCTCAGCTAATCATTAATCAGGTTAATGAGCAATACCAAACAAAAGATAAAAAGTTGATACCTTATAAAAAAATGGTTGATTCATTAAGATGGTATTTTACCTTTGTCACTTTTCAACAAATCCCCAGAGCTGAGAATAAAGCGGCCGATTCTATGGCCACCCTTGCTTCACTTCTGCAGTTAACAGAACACGAGTTCAGATATGAGTTCCTAGTGGAAGAGCTACGTTATCCCATATTTGACTCACCCGAAAGCCATGTCATATGTACCATAATCAACCATGAATCCTCCCGCTAGGGTGCCATTTACTCCTATCTCCGTGATGGCATCATCCCTGACACTTTCAACCGGTCTGAAAGAATAAACCTCATCCATAATGCCTCTCGCCATTCCCTCATCTCTGGTGATTTGTATAGGAGGGGTCTAGATGGGACACTTTTTAGGTGTTTAGAAAAGGAGGAATCCGATCAAGCGCTAGTTGACATCCACGAGGGCATATGTGGGGGACATTCTAATGGTCTTTCCATGGCTAGAAGGTTGCTTAGGGCGGGATACTATTGGCCTACAATGCAGATGAACACGATAAAATTTTCCAAATCTTGTGAAAAATGTCAGAAACATGGACACCTGATACATGCTCCAGGTAGGGAGTTAATTCCTTCTATCTCTCACTGGCCATTTCAGTGATGGGCCTTTGACCTTGTTAGGCAGATTCATCCCAACTCATCAGGTGGGCACAAATTCATTATCACTGCTACTGACTATTTCACAAAATGGGTAGAGGCTGTCCCACTTTCTGTTGCCTCAGGCAAGACAGTATCTCTATTCATCTTAAACCATATCATCTGTCGATATGGAGTTCCATCTGAAATCATCACTGACAATGGAGGTCAGTTCAATAACAAGGACCTTACACAACTCTGCCAAAGATTCAGGATAAAACAACATTGGTCCTCCATTTACTTCCCGCAAGGAAATGGTCAGGCAGAGGCTTCAAATAAAACCATTCTCAAGATTCTACACAGAATAGTTCACAAGAATGGTAGAGACTGGCACCTACAGATAAATCCGGCCTTGTGGGCCTATAGAACGAGTATTCGTACTCCAACAGGGGCTACTCCTTTTGCCCTCACATATGGCGCTGAAGCAGTGTTACCTTTAGAGGTTGAGATTCCATCACTGAGAGTCTCTCTCAAAGGTCTGATTACAGATGAAGATTATCGTGCCATGAGATTACAGGAATTAGAACTTCTGGATGAAAAGCGTAAAGCTTCATTTGACCATATGAGGGTCTACCAAAAGTGGATGTCCAAAGCATTCAACAAAAAGGTTCGCCCTAGAGAATTCCAAGTCGGAGATCTTGTCCTGTGAGAGAATCCTAAGAACCAACAACATAGAGAACAAAAGGGCAAATTCGAACCTAACTGGCTTGGACCCTATATTATCACAACAGCTTTTGGTTCAGGTGCATATCTACTATCTACTGAAGAGGGGGAGCAGCTCCCTACGCCTATCAATGTTCAGCACTTGAAGAAGTTCTATCCTTGATGCCCGTTCTGTCCGGGGGCATCCTTTGTATATAATTATGGTCCTGAAAAAATCCAAAAAATTGATATATGATCCTGAAAAAAATACAAAAAAATAAAAAATATAAAAAATACAAAAAAAAAATAGAAAATGTGCCTCGGTGAAAACCTGGAAACAGGCGCCTTGGTAGCAAAAGTACAAAAAAAATATAAAAAGTCCTGAAAAAAAAAAAAAACAAAAAAAAAACTTCCAAGTGGTGAAAACCTAGAAATAGGCGCTACTTGAGGCCTTTGCACCCCTATTTCTTAGCATGCGCTCTCAACACTTAGCCATTCTCCATCATGCCTTGTCCTTGTTGCCTTGGTTTGGAATTAGTCTTTGTCTGTGTCTAGGGGGGGCATCATTGTGTTAGCTTTGGTCTCTTGGATATGCCTGTCTTTAGGACACCTCACAAATGGTGTTTTTCAACACCAACCCAACTGTGCTTTTCAACACAAAACCCCCGACATCGAGTGTTTCTCAACACTTATCAGTTTGGTCTTATCCAATTCGGTCATGTGATCTTACCCATTAGCAAGCATTCGACCTTTACCCTCGAAACTCAGTATCAGTTTACACACTTAAACTTTTTAAAACACTTCAGCCTGAGATATGTCATGATCTTTTCTTTGTGTGCTGACTATTATTGATTTTCGTTGAGTGTCCTTGCCTAAACAGGTCTCTCCGTGATGTATAGCTAGAGGACTTGGGGCATGGGGCATGTTTTTATTTTCTTTCTGCTTGTGGGTGTTTGTCTTGAACCTCTTGAGTGTTTTTTGTTGTCTCCTTGACACACTTAGGATATTTGAGACATCATCCTTGACTGTTTCTTGCACAACTGTCCTCATGGTTTTCCTGGCATTTATGCCTTGATGCGAGCATGGTTTTGCTAAATTAAATTGGGTAAGCTAACATTGTAGTCATCTTGACCTTTATGTCTTTGATGCTCATGTTAGAATCTTTCCACATTCCAAACCGATATAAATCACATTCATATCTTCATAGTTGCATTTGTGACTAGTGATGGTTGTGTGATTGTCCGATGTCCGGTAATAACGGCCCAGTGATGAAAATAAGCTTTCTTACATTCTCCAATGAATGATGAACACAAAATACCTATGTTACCCATGCAAGTACATCTTTGCATTTTCATGTAGCTTGCATTATTTAGGCTTCATGTTAGCATTTGCACTTTTAAGCTGCATTATGAGTTTGAGAGAGTTTTCCTCATCTTTCTTGTGGATTTTTCCGTCAACTGTGGTCACGATCTGATCTTCATTTCCTTACTTTCTTTCGTGATCTCAATCGAAATTCTCTATCTTAAACAGTTGATTGATTCTATTTCTTCTCTCCATTTCTTTCCATTTCTTCTAAACTTCTATCTTCCATTCACTATTCACCCCACTTCTTTTCTTCTAATTCAATCTTGGGGCATAATCTTTCTTGCTGTGAACCTTATCTTTCATTTGATTTGATCAATTTACTGTTTCTCCTCTATCTCATTTCGATTTCGATCACGAGGGGGCAGTACCTATCAAATTTCAAACCTTGATTCAGTTTTATCAAATTATCAATTGCTCCTCTTGGGGCAACATTGATTGAGATTCTTATCTCTCACTTTGGATATGATCCCAAATCGACCTCATGTTCAAAGACCTTTAGTTTATGTTTGTCCTGATGTGTTCCCATCCGTCGAACACACATCTAAGTTGTTTTGTGATCCCAGATCGATCTCACATTTCAATTCTTCTTTGACTACATGTGTTCCCAAATCGATCACACATTAGTCAAAGAGGGGCAAATGTATGCACCATAAAATGGTCGCCTAGACTTTGGGCCCCATTTATTTAATCTATCGATATCAATTCCTGAATCAATATTTGTCATACATTCAAATCAAATTTATTGATCAAATCATAAATATTTCAATTTTTCCTAAAGTTTGGATATCCCATCAATTTTTAATTAAAAGAAATATATCCCTTTTTAATAAATAAAATAATATTATTTAATTGAAATTAATATTCTTTGAATGAAATAATGTTATTTAATTAAAATCCTCTTTTAATTAAATGGTTTTATTTTATTGAATTAATATTCATTTCTAAATTATATAATATTACCTTATTTAATTAAAAGAGATATTATTCTTTAAAATTAAATAAATGAAATATTCTCTCAAAAGATCTCCTGTGATGAAAAAGGAAACAAATTGAATAAAAATAAAAGAAAATAAAATGTAATTCCATTTTATTACAAACCTTCTAAAAATGATGATTGTTTCCTCTTTTTCATTTATCCCACATTGCTTCTACTTTCACATTCGAATCCAACTTTTCCTATAAAAGGAGACCTCTCATGCTCATTCAATGATCCCGAATTTTGATATCGAACTTATGCTGCAGAATTCCATAGCTTGTAATCATTTAGCATTTCAACTTGCACATTCACATTTTAGATTAATTTACATTTTAGATTATTTGCAAATCATTTTAGTTTAAATCCATTACATATAGCTTAATTTCATTTTCAATAAATTAGTTTAGCTTAGTTTGCATAGCAAATCATTTAGAATAGTTTCATTTAGATCAACTCAAATCTCTCATTCTGAGTTGTATTTGCATGGGTAAAATAGGCTGATCTGAGGGCCACATTCAAACCATGCTCTTCTCAAATAGAGAGCTATGGGTCATTTTGTGAGAACTCACTATTGAGCACTCTCGCATACAAAGACTCATAGAAGTGTGATCACACATCTGTGCACACAATACCTGATTTGATGATTGATCTCGATGTGATGCCCCATTCGATTGATTACGAAAAATTTCTTGATAAAAGCTTTCACTTTGATTTGATGATCGGTCTCTCGATTCTTGATGATGTTGCTGATGTTTGATATTTCCAATGGTATGCCCCCTCGGAAATGAAATAAAATTTGATTGTTGTTTGATAATCTTGATGATTTAGGTCAATTTGATGTTGATGTAATTAAATTTCTAATGAATTTTAATTTCATTTTCGATATCGATGTTTGGTCTGTTAGATTTCAAATGCCCTTGTTTTGGCTAATTTGATGATAAATTTGAGTTTCTAGGTCAATTTTGATGAAAAGGTCCTCTCTTAGGTCAAAGTTACCTCTTTTTAGGTCAAAAAACTATATAAAGGGGTCAAAATCCCTTTTTTACTATTCATTTTTACTTCCACTTTTGACTTTTACCCTCTTTGAGCTTTTTGACTTCCCACGATGTCTGTCCCCCTTCGCGAGCATCGGTTTGAGAAATGTCACCGCTATCAACGTCTGCCTAGCTCAGGACCTCTGATGAGTTTGTATACCTCTTCGCTTTTTCCATTTATGCTTTTCAGTTCAATTTTTCCAAATTTTTCCTAATAAATAGCCCCCCCCCTTTTTTTTCTTCTGAATGAGCGCTTTTGCATAATTAAACAACACTTTTAACCCTGAAGTTGCGCTTCTGCATCATTAATGAGTGCTTCCATGAAGTAGTTGTGCACTTTTGCTTGCCAACTTTGTGCCCTTTTCCGCTTTTACAATGTTGATGTGCGCTTTTAAGCATTTTTGCACTTTTGCAACTTTAAATAACACTTTCGCTATATTAAAGAGTGCTTCCACCTTTTTCACCGCTTTTAATCAATTAATAGGTGCTTTTACAAATTTAACTAGTGCTTCTACATTTTTAGGCTTTCACACCATGAAACAACACTTTTGCTCTGCAATTTTTTTTCCATTTTGATCAAGTCCAAATTGCAATTGTTTTCGACGTCGTTGATCAATTGATAGGTTAAGTTTCCAATCTTGCTATTTTATAACAAGTTGTGATATGTCAGTTAGGAATCAGTTATAGTTGGAATGTCATCCATCAATCTAGATTCAGATGATGGGTGAGGATAAAATTTCCATTCTATCTGAGTAGAAACATGAAATTTGATTGTGGTTTGATAGGTTTATAAATTTTTGATTGACTTAGGATGGTCCAAATAATTTTTTATTTCAATTCTAATGTGTTTGAACTTGCTTTTTGTAAGAGGATCTTGAGTCTTTACGTATCTATGGTTCATATCCTTTGTTGTGGGATATGATACCTGATTTGAGTGTTGTTGACCATCGTCATATTGTTCAGTGTGGCTTATCCTTTCTTCTTTATCTTCCTCAATTCTGAGTGAATCGAGGTCTTATTAATGCTATGGCTGAGCATTGGCACTCAGACCATAATACCTTTCATCTTCCCATGGGGGAAATGATGATTACACCTGAGGATGTCTATCACATTCAGTGATTACCTACTCAAGGAGAGCTTGTCTACTATGATACTATTTATGATGGCTTAGCATGTCGACGAGTTTTTGGTGATCCTTCCATTAGTGATCATCATATCCAATGGGCTTAGTTCATTTCATTCCCTATTTTACCAGCTATTCTAGGTACTCTGATCGATGGTTTCCTACTTCCTGATAGGCATGGACATGGGTTTTCTATTGGGTGGGGTCCCATTCTGGAGGATTTGATGGAAAATCCTTGTTGGTTTGATTGGGGCTCTTGTTTGTTAGCTCAGTTATATCATGAGTTACACACTGTTGTATATAGACATTCTACCACTTTGACTGCAAGAGCTATTTTGTTACAGCTTTGGACTTGGGAGCATATCCCAGTGACACATCCTGTGACAGCACGAGATCATCAGCCGGGTTGGCCTTTTGCATGGATGTATAATGGTATCATTATCCAAACCCACATGGGTAAGCTAGATTACTGGTGACGTCAGATTGATGACATGGATACTATCATTTGGAGGCCTTATTTTGGATGTGAGGCTTGGCCAGAGGATGATGGTGAGCTTTCTTACATGTTCTACCCTTGTTGGATGATTGGTCACTCTACATTTGGTATAGAGAGATTCTACTTTCGCCGCATTTTCTGTCAATATGGGTGTGTTTAGGATATGCCACAGTGCATAGCTATGTATGCTCGTGTATAGGCTGAGAGGTCATTATGGGGCCCATGTGTAGACTTTGGTATAGCTATACGAGAGATACGAGAGATTGGATATTGTCCTTGGTCTCCTAGATCGCAGGTCATGGTGATGAACTACAACTGATTTAGAAACTGAATGGAGAATCTATAATTCAAGATTACTAAGGAGTTGTTGATTAGATATGCAAGATGATTAAATCAGTATTATGTTGTCATTGATGTTAACTAGCTTGACAACACTTATCTTGTAAGTTACTATACCAACACATCTGAAGAAAGGTGAAAGAGATGAAAAACAAAAATATCTACATGAGGAAGATGTATATGTCAGATGAGGATAAGGAATACACTGAGTAACTTGTTGATAAGTCTATGACTTGATGAAATTGACTTTATTATGTTGCATTCATCTATGATGAAGAATAGAGTTGAAAGACACAAAGCAGTGTTGTCGATAAATAAAGCATTCTAGTATACACTGATGAAATGTAGTGTATACCGAGTGTAGTGTTAACCAAGCTTGTGTTCACCGATGCATTTCTTTGTTAATTGAGCAAAATAGAAATGAATTAAATGATCATTTTAGCTGATAAAGTGATGAGCTGTAAAGTGTATGAAATTGAGGTAACAGATAAGGTTTGTTATGAAGATCGACGGCTAACATAAATAAAAAAGGATCTAATGGAATAGATTGAAACATGTTACTGACACATCAACCGAGGAAGCTTAAAGTGGCAAAATCTATGAATATGATTAAGCAGCAAAATTTGATGGAGGAAAAGAAAATGATTTACTCATCTATATAAGAGACATTGGTTTCATTATTGAAACATCGCCAGAAGAAGAAGATACTAAAGAATTATCGCGTGAACCAGTTGTCATGCATTCTGATCATACTAGTTAATAAGAACCAAGCTGCAGAACAATTACCGAGCTACAAAGAGTAATTACCAATGGACAGTAAGTTGATATAATATTGAATCTGAAGTGGTATATTGATCAGAAAGATTTGAATGAGTTGAACATTGATCTGTAAACTACAAATTGAAGTTGTTTCAAGGCAGATCATCTACTGTTACATATTTAACCATTGTACATAGTCAAATCTCTTAACCGAGTGGACTATGAAAGTCTTTTGATGTTTCATTCATAGAGTGAACATTGTTAACCTGTCAACCCCAGAGTGACTACCGGTTGAATGATAACTTCTGGTCTAAAATCCTCTAACAAGGTCACACCTAACAGTGTGTTTGTAACCTTTAACAGGGTTGGGTCTTCACCGACCTCATTTCAGAAGAGTGAACAATTTTGGGTTGCCGGTCCTAGGTGGTTTTTCCCTTCACAGGGTTTCCACATTAAATCTCTTGTGTTATGTGTTGATTGTGATATTTGTTTGTTATCATACTTTGCATATTACATGTTAGATTTGATTAATATCTGTTATAAAGTTTTGACTGACAATCGGTAAAAACACAGACAATGAAAGTATTTTATGTTTACTGAGTAGCAGAAGTAGTAGAATTGTTTTGGATTATACATTTTGATTTGGGACACTGGATAACCGATTCACCCCCCTCTCAGTTATTCTAACACATGGATGCAGGTATCACTAATGAGTATGGTGCCTGGTCACATCGATATCCTTTTCCCAGGTTCACAAATCCTACCAAGAGGATTCCCACCATTGAGGAGTTATCAGATGGGGATGACGGTGTTGGTGGAGATGATGATGATGATGGAGATGATGGAATAGGTGATGGTCATGGTAGGATCAGGGGTCAGCATGGATGACGGGGTCATCACAGAGCTAGAGTGGGTAGAGTACAAATGCCAGTGATAGCTGCTGCTCTGATTCCTCCTAGGGGTGGTGATCAGGGGAGAGGTGGACGGGTTGACAGGATTTTACATCAGGTGGCCAAGGATCCTGTACAGAGGCCTTGAGCTAGATGATAGAGAGCTATTGATGTAGATATAGCACAGATATTACTTGATCAGGCATAGGGTCCTTTTGCCCAGTAGGTTGTTCCTCCTATTATTCCTCAGGCTCCTACAACTCAGGCACATGCTTCTGCCTTGATGCCTTCGTCTTCTTCACATCCATCTTCTTCTCACTTTGTTCCATCTTCTTCAGTGATGTCATCTTCTTCTATTCCACCTCCATAGTCTTGTGTAGTACAGGGTCATGTGCTAGCCTCAGCATCAGATGTTGCATCTTTGCAAACTCAGATATCATCCATATAGTAGCAGGTTCACAGATGAGCTCGATGATGCAGACTTTTATGGCTGTTATGAGTCAGCATGGATTACAGGCTAGTTCGAGTTGGCCTCCTGATAGTGCTTCTGATCGTGATGGTACCGATGGTGCGGGTGACTCTATCAGTTGATTTCTCATGAGACATTTCCATTGTTTCATTTGCACTTTGATGTTATATGATCTCCTTTTTGTTGCTATGATTAAGACATTGGACCCTTGTTGTATCATTTTCAAGATCAATTGATGTTTTTTGTGTTGATACTTTGATAGCTGATGGACATTGATCTTTAGATATTACTTTTATGATCATGTTATAGGCTTTTATCTCTTGTTGATTTCATGATGATGGTACCATGGACTCTGATACTCTCTTTGATAGATTTGACTATATATGATGTCTTTATGTGTTGGATCTCTTTTTTAGGTGTTTCGCATGATATGCAACTCTATATGATTCTATATTCTATGTGCTTTGTTTTATACTTTTCAAAATGCAATTTTAAATGTATGCATATGTCTTAATGATGGTTAAATGTTTTGTCTTATGTATGACATAGAATAGACGAATGCAATGTGTAATGATATTACTTAAGGATATTGGTGTATATAATGGATAATAGATGGATGATGCATCTAATGAATGCATTTATTTTGATATGTAAATGCGATGTAATGATGCAATGATCATGAGTGTTCAATGATATGTGTAATATGCATGGATGGTACTATCATGTATGATGTGCATTTAATGTTGAATGATCTTAATGGATAATTTCTAACTAATGCAATGTACTTAATGTATGCACCTTAAATGAGATGAATGCAATCTAATGATAATGCCTTAATGCAATGCACCTAATAATTCAAATGTTAAACACATATAAATATATGCAAAGTTTAATGAGGATGACTTAGTCAATGCAAGTGAACTAATGAAATGCACTTTGTTTTTCATTTATCTTTGATTTCCAACACACTCGATCCTATATAGGTGTTTTTTTTATGATGTTTTGATTTTTAATTGAGTACACCCCCTTTTTATTTTCCTCTTGCAAATTAAGCTAAAAAAGGAAAAACAATATATACAATGCACTTAATCTAAGAAGTATGTAGCTAACTGTCATTATTCAGAATTTGGAGCTTATAATCATCATTGAGCATTTTTTGGAATCTCATTTTAGTACAACCATCACTAGTTCAACTACGATGATATGAATACTTTTTGCACCTCTTTATTTGCTTTCACATCTCTCTTCGGTATGACTATCACTTATTGAAGCCAATCATGAGAGTGTGAATACCGATTTTCTCAGATTATATGTTGCAAGTGGATGTTGGTATTATGATATTGAAGATCAAAATAACCAAGGTATCCTTTTGCATAAACAAGCATAAATCTCAGTTTTATCCTATGTACTAGTTGTTGATGATTCTTTGATGATCATGTCCTTAGACAAATAATACATGATTTAAAACTTTGATTTTAAGACAATCATTCAGAAAACAACAAAAATATCATCCTTTCATCATAGCTTGTCTAGTCTAAAACTTTCATCGATTCGCTAGAAAGACATGATTTCATCAATTGATTCCACACTTAGAAATATTTTTGTAATATTTTTAAAATCCATATTTCAAGTGTAGTTCCATCCATTTCATACTTTTAATCCTGATAAAGATAAGGTCATGTAAGCTCTTGGATCAAATTTTGCGTTTAGGTTCAAATTGGATTAGAATGTAGATTTGATTAAGTGTTCTTCTTTCAAATTTGATGAATTGATTCTATGATTGAATAAAGCTTTCCTTGATGATTCCTTTCTCCTTTTGAGTAGATTGCCCCCAGTTTGAGATAATTTCATTTGTGGGACTTAGGACAATTTGCAGATCAGGTGACCAAAATCTCGAGTTACTTGCAAATGCAACTGTGGGGTTTTATTATGCAATATATACAAATGCTGGTGAATGCAATATTTACAAAATGGCCTTCTAGGTATGTGAATGACTTGGAATTTCAATGGCACCTATTTACCAGGTTTTCACCGATTGAATAGATCTTTCTCTTTTTTTGCTACCAAGGTGCCTATTTGCTAGGTTTTCACCAAGGTGCTTTTTTCTCTCTTTTTTTAATGTATTTTTCTCTTTTTGAATTTTTTTTTAATTTTCATATCTTCAAGGCACCTATTTGATAGGTTTTCACCAAGACAACATCTTTTTGAGGATCATATATGAATGTTTTTTCTTTCTTCATGCTCAATTTTTTATTTTTTTTTAATCTTTTCTACTTTTCAAATGTTTTTGGTATTTTCAAGATCTCTTTTGATTATGTACAATAAATATGATGCTCTTCATTTGATTTTTGATACTCTTTATACTCTTTCATCTACCTCATGTATAAAACCTCTTTAGATGTATGCTATTGATAGGTTCTTGTAGCTCTTCTCCATCAAAATCTGCTAGTTTGTAGTTGTTGGTCCCAAAATTTTCAACAATGATAAATGGTCCTAACTAGTTTGCTTCCCATTTTCCTTTATTTTCTCTTTTTGCTTGATCCTTGGGATTTTCTCGCAAAACTAGGTCACCTATTTGAAATGTTCTTGACTTGATGTGCTTGTTGCAAGTCCTTGACATTCTATTTTGGTATACCTTCAAATGATCAAATGCTTGCTTCTGTTTCTCATCTAGGAGTTCTAGTTCTCACAGCCTAGCAACTCTATAGTCTTCCTCATTTATCAAGCTACGAAGAGATACCCTCAAAGATGGAAGTTCTACCTCCAAAGGCAAAACTGCTTATGTTCCAAAGACTAAGGAAAAAGGTGTAGCTCATGTTGGCATTCTTATGCTTGTTATATAAGCCCATAAGGTAGGGTTTATTTTGATGTGCCAATCTCTACTTGAATTGTCCATCGTTCTCTTAAAAAAATTTAAGATGTTTTTATTTGTTGCCTCGACTTGTCCATTACCTTGGGGGTAATAGATTGAAGAAGAATGATGAATCATGTGAAACTTGGTGCATAATTCCTTTAGGTCTTTGTTTTTGAAATGTTTTGCATTATCCATTATGCTAGCATGAGGTATGCCATATCTACAAATAATATGATTAAGGATAAACAAAGATATATGCTTTCCTACTGCCATTGATAAGGGTACAACTTCAACCCACTTGGTAAAGTACTCGGTTGTTGTGATGATGAATTTATGACCATTCGAGGATGGTGGATAAATCATGCCTATTAGGTCTAGACCCCATTGATATAATGACCAAGGTGTTTTCATCAGATGAAGTTCTTGTGTGGGCACATGTATCAATTTTCCATGGAATTGACACTTTCTACAAGTTTTTGCAAAGTTACAAGCGTCTTTCTCCATCGTAGGCCAAAAATATCCTATCCTAAGAAGTTTCTTAGCTAGGGTTAATCCGTTTGAGTGTGATCCACAAATTCTTTCATGGATTTCTCGCAAGGCTACGTTTGATTCCTCTTCTTCTAAACATCTAAGGAGCATTCCATCTAGACTTTTGCGATGCAATGTTTCAGAGATTATGGTGTATCGGGCGGCTTGGCGAATGAAACTTTTCTTTTGATTCCTGGTTTGGTCTATGGGAAGGATTTGATCTTTCAACTAAGTTTAAATAGGTCCATACCAAGGTGATTTGTTTGTGGTTAGTAAGAAAATGGTATAAGGGTGGGTAGGGACAAACGCGGGTTGATCCACTTCTTCTACCAGGAATTCATATCTGGCACTCTAATCAGGCATTTGTAGAAGTAAAGCCAAAGTTTCCATTGCATTCACTACTTTGCTCTTTTCTCTTGGCACTCGCTCAAATGTAATAAGTATGAAATACTTCTTAAGACTTTCCACCATGTTTTTGTAGGGTACCAATTTGTCATCTTTCGTCTGATATTCTTCATTGACTTGATTAATGACTAATTGTGAATCTCCATAAACCTTTAGTTCTGTTACTTTCCACTCTAATGCCAACTTGATTCCAATAACCAAGGCTTCATATTCTACTATATTATTGGTGCATGGGAATAGCAATTTATAGGACTTAGGAATAGTAGAACCTTGAGGAGTGATTATAAGTATTCTTGCTCTTCATCCATGATGAGTGTACGAACCATCAAAATATAATTGCCATGTTTTTGCCTCAACATTCACAATCTCTGAATCTGGGAATTCCACTTGGATGGGATGATCATCTTGAATTGGTGCTTTTGCTAATTGGCCAACAATGACTTTCCCTTTGATTGATTTTCTATCAACATATTCTATGTCAAACTCACTTAGCACCATCACCCACTTTGCTAGCCTTCCATTCAATGCTGTTTTACTAAGTAGATATTTTAAAGGGTCAATTTTGGCAATGAGCCTTATCTTGTGGGCTAGCATATAATGGCGTAATTTTTGAGAAGCAAAAACTATGGCCAATCATGCCCTTTCCATGAATGTATAATTCAGCTCATATTTGACCAAGGTCCTACTTATGTAGTAAATTGCCTTTTCTTTTCCTGTTTCATCCTCTTGTGCTAAAAGTGCCCCCAAGGAATTCTTTGTTGCTGAAATGTATAGGATCAAGGGATTGCCTCTGATAGGTGGCATCAATATTGGTGGGTTAATGAGATATTTCTTCAATAGATTAAAGGCTTCTTCACATTTTTCATCCCATTTGAAAATTGTATCTTTATGCAAAAGTTGGGTGGAATTATGACATTTTTCAGCTAGTTGGGAGATAAATCTCCTGAAGGATTGGATCCTTCCTTGTAAAGATCTCATTTGACTAATGTTTTTAGGTGCTTCCATTTCCATTATAGCCTTTACTTTGGCGGGATCTACTTCTATTCCTTTTTCAAATACAATGTAGCCTAGTAGTTTGTCGGATTGGACTCCAAATGCACATTTCTTTGGATTAAGTCTCACTTTGAATTCTTCTAGCCTTTCAAAAAATTTCACCAGAATTGGTACGTGCTCTTTTCTTGAGTGGGACTTTGCTAATATATCATCCACATAATCCTCCATGAACTTATGCATCATATCGTGAAATATTGTGGTCATCACTCTTTGATAGGTTGCTCCAGCATTCTTTAACCCAAAAGGCATGACATTCCAGCAAAAAGTACCCCATGCACATGTAAAAGCGATCTTATCTTGGTCTTCTGGTGCTATCTTTATCTAGTTATATCCGATGAATCCATCCATGAGTGAGAACATAGAATGTCTTGATGTTAGGTCCACAATGGCATCTATACTCGGAAGTGGGAAGTCATCTTTAGGACATGCAAAATTTAAGTCTCTAAAATCCATGCAGATTCTGATGGATTTGTCTACTTTTGATACTAGCACTATATTTGAGATCCATTGTGCATAATCAATGGCCCTTATAAATCCCACTTTCAATAATTTTTCTAACTCCACTTTGACAAGTAGTGCTATATGTGGATGCATCTTCCTTAGCTTTTGCTTAACAGGTTTGGCTCCTTCCTTGATATTTAGATGATGCATTATCAAATTTGGGTCTAATCCTAACATATCATCATAAGACCATGCGAAGTTGACTTGTTTTTCCTTGAAGAACTTAAGGACTTATGTTCTTTCTTCGCTAGATAGTGATGCCGCTAGGTGGATGATCTTTGGCTCTATTTTTGATCCAATATTTATCTTTTCTGTGGGCTCAATCAAGATTGGAGATCTTTCCTCATAATGTTCTGGTAGAGCATCCAAAATCCCTTCCTTGGGTGCCTCAGTTGGGTTTTCACCTTTGGAAACATCCTTTATTTCTTTATTTTCTTCTTCTTGATCTAATGTTGCCACAACGTGGTTTTCAACACTTGATTCTTTTCCTTTTTTATTTTTTTTTATTTTTTTCAATTTTTCTCGAATTGAAAGTTTGGATGCTCCCCTTGATCAATTCTTCCTGATATTTTTTGATAGGAGGGTTCAATCGTGTTGAGGTATTGGGACACCACATTGTCATTCAAGAAAATTGGAAGGGTAGTTGGCTCAATGGAATTCCATTCAATTAATTCTGGGTGTATGAGAGTCAATGGGTCAATACTTGGATTTGTTTCAATGGGGTTTAAGGCTAGTACTTTTTTAGAAGGCTCGTACATTGTATCATGCAAGTCTATGACATGGGCTTCCTCTAAATGTTCTAAAGAAGAAGGATCGAAGTCTTCCTCAATAGATTCCTCTAGGGTTTCCATTGGATAAAATTCATGTGGATTAAACCTAACATTCGATTCTTCCATAGTAGGTCTCCATGAAGGAATGTAAGGTTCACTTACCCATTGATTTGTCTCTATTGCTATGCTTGGTACATCATTTAGGATCACTTGGCTAGAACTAGATGCTTGATTTGAATTTGATTCTATTATTGGTCCTTTATCTTTGGTAGAAGCATAGGTATGAATGACATCAATACCCTTATCATGGCATGAATAATATGATAAGGTATCCCATTCCCATTCATTATAATCCTCATCACTATGAGATTCTAATTTCAATATTTGGCTGAAGTTTAGGATAATGTTTTTGAGTGTATCCTTCTTCAAGATACCCTAATCTTATTTTCTCCTTGCTATCTCACCATGTTGATTATATTGGTTCAACGAGTCCTTCATTCCTTGTGCGCAAAGGTCCTTGGCCTTTGTACCCCATCTTTTGCATGATTGAAAACCCTTTCCCATATTGATGTGTGGGAATGGTTATATTTTCAATATGTTTAACATGTGCACTTGATTCTTCATCTTTATATTACCAATTTAGGATCTCATTGTCTTCTTCATCCATGGTGGATGATGTACTTGCCTTCACAAACTTATCATTATATCTATGAGGTAGATATGAGGGTCTTACAAAGGATTTGGGTGATAAAGGTAGGTCCATCATAGATAAGGAGTATTCACCTATGCCTTTTTTCTTGATCTTGTATTGCTTATCAAAATTCTTCATCATTTGGTCCATTTTTTGATAATGGGCTTCTTTGGTGGATATTTCTATATCTTTGATATGGTCTTATTTTGATTCTTTAATAATATTATCCTCACCAACCTTCTCTTTTCCTTTAGTTGATGTAGTTATGTTAGTGAGTTTTGGTGTATCTTCAATAATAATTTCCTTCCATCTTTTATTTTCCCTTCAATAATGGGATATCTTTATAACTTTTCCATTGCTCCCTTTGATTATGTATAGACCCTTCTGCATTGTGTGGAACTAAGGAATCATTGATAGGCTTGATATTGTTACAATATTGGAATGGGTTTAGATCCCCACTTATCATTATCTCTTTCCCTAGATAAGGAAACTTTAGGCATTGATGATAAGTAGACGACACGGCTTGCATCTCGTGAATCCATGGCATTCCTAGTAAGATATTGTAAGTCAAATTTAGATCCAACACTTGGCATATGGTCTCTTTTTGCATAGGGCCAACTCTTATGGGTAACACTATGACTCCTTTTGAAGCTCTTTCTTCATCATCGTAGGCTTTTATGGTTATCTTTTTCTCAGGGTCAATAGCCTCCTCTAAAAATCCTAGGGCTTTCACTAGGCTAAGGGTACAAATGTTTAGGTCGGCTCCCCTATCTATAAGGACTCTTTTCACCCTATGCTTGTGAATTAAAACTTTTATGTGCAAGGGCAGATTTTGAGGATGATTAAGGGACATGTCATCCTATTTGGAAAATGATAGGAAATGGGGTGAAATGAGGTGCCCTACCATATTTTGGAATTTATCTACCTCCAAGTTTAGAGGCACATTGGTTTCCAATAAGGCTTTCTCCAAAATGTCTTTATGGATTGGTGATAATTTGAGTAACTCCAAAATAGAGATTTGAGCGGGAGTTCTTTGTAGTTGATCAACCAAGTTGTATTGTTTTGATGATGAGGTTGAAGCTTGGTTTGATACCACCATTTTAGGAGCATTATTAGGTAGGATAATTTTTTAAGCTTTCCCCCTAGTGACAACATTTGATGATGCTTCTCTTGAATTGTTCTTTACTATGACAACATTTATAGTATTATCCTCTTCTCTTAAAGTGTTGATCGTGTTATCATAAGTATGAGAAAAGTTCACTTTCTCATTGCCTTTTTTTTTACTTTGTTTAGAATTAGATGACTCACCCTTTTCATGGCTCAAAAATGGACTCTTGAAGGATGTGTGATCCTCATTGTTTTGAGGTCCTTCAATTTTGATAGTTCCATTATCTATTAAATCTTGCACCAAGTGTTTTAACCTCATGCACTCATTGGTTGGATGACCTCTATTTTGATGATATTCAAAATGATGTGAGTCATTCCACCAATTAGGTTTGACTTGAGGTTCATAATATTTCATATCGAGTAATGTGATGATTTTGTTGGCAACCAAGGTCCTTAATGCATTCTCCAAAGGTTCACCTAGATAGGTGAATTTTCTCTTGTTATAAGTGGAGTAAAAGGATTTGGACTTATTACCATTAGCATTATTATAAGGATTATTGGAATTTTTGTTGGAATTGTTAGAGTTGTTATTGGAATTATTGGAATTAAATGGAGCTTTGTTTGATTGATAGACATTATTTGAAGAATTAGCTCCATATGGTAAAGTAAAAGGGGTTGCCTTCAAGTTGTGGGCGTCCACAACTCCATCATTCACAAGGTTTTTGTTATTATTCTTTATCCATAACTTAGACTTATCATTGTGATGGTTGGACCCTTGATTATTGACATATTTAAGTACATAATTGTTGTTGTTGTTGTTGTTGTGGTTGTTGGATTTGTTATCTTTAAATAATTTTATTTCACCTCTCTTGACCAATACATCCTCAATCTTGATCCCATTTTTGATGAGTTTTTCAAATGTTGGGGGACATTGGAGTTGTAATCTATAATTCATTTCCGTGGTCAAATTATTGGTGAAGATTTCCATCTTTTCTTTCTGGGGGATACTTCATGGATACCTTGTGAAAATGGTTCTCCACCTTTGTAGGAATCCTAGGAAGGACTCTCCATCTTTCTGTTTGGTATCACACAACTTGAGCATTGTAATTTCATGCTCAATGTTATAAGAATAATGGGTTACGAACTTAGAGGCTAACTCCTCGAAGGTCTTTATTCCTTGGGGTAGTTTCGAGAACCACTCCATGGCGGGACCTCCTAAAATCTTAGGAAAGAGTCTCATTAGGTATGTGTCATTATGCATGAACTCAATGCTTAGGGCACAAAAATCCCTTAAATGATCTTGTGGGTTTGTTTTACCCGTATATTTATCGTATTTAGGAAAAATGGTATTAAAAGGAAAAGATACCATAACTAAGATTTTATCGAATGGAAAAGGACACAAAGCTTCAATGGAAAAGGCCTTATGTTCAACTGCATTTTTCATGGTATCTATTTGTTCTTGAAAGGCCTTTATTTGCCTAGTCATAGCATTCATGGGATTATCTTGCTCTTGATCTTTCTTAAGTTATATCAAAATCATGGGGAAGCTTTACTCCCGCTTGAGCTAGGTTTAGGAAAAACTTCTCCCTATCCTTATCTATTAATTTCTCCATGACCTCTAGGAATTCTTGATCTTGGGCTACTCTCTCAACCTTTTCTTCAAGTGTTTCTTTGGGATTATGATTGGCATTGTTTATGTTCTAATTATTTCCTCCTTGGTGGTAATTATGATATGTAGAGTTTCTATCCATTTCTCCAAGTCTTTTGTCAAACAAGTTTGGGAAAATTTCTTCTTGATTAGGACCTTTGAAAAGACTTTGGTATTCTTGTCCTTCATTTGCAAAAAGAGTGCTATCTCCTTGTAAAGATACCCTATATGCATGGGATCACATGGAAACCGGCATCCAACAAGGGTTTGATTTGGAATGATCCTTGGTTTGAGAATTGTTGATTTTAAATGAAGAGATTAAAAATATAAGATGAACTTTCAATGGATATATCTCTCACTTGTTTATGTATTTCAAACACAACAATCACACATTAACTTGTCTCTTTTTACCCACTTAACAAAAAATGTTTGATGTGAAAGAACGCTGTCACGGGTTTTGCACAAAAAGAAACTTCAAGCACCTACCTAGCACAAGATTCGGTTCATAAAAATGGCTCTAAAAGGTGGTCTTGCTATTTTATCAAGGATTTAATATAGATTCCATTCAAAATGGATCTTAAACTTTCATCCCCCAAGTATGTCAAGGGGCTTCCCACCATCGGTATGTCAGAGTTTTGCGCAATCCGTGAGGACTACTCGAGGAAGTTTGAAAATTTAAAATCCTTTTGTCACACATCCCATTAAGGATGTATGCATTTTGTTTTATAGTGGGTTGGATTCTCACAGAAAAAGCAAGTGTATCCCACTTTGGGCTGTCCCTCTCACCAGCCTTGTTAAGGAAAATTATCGGGAGGTGAGCCCACTAATGTTCTAGCATGTTCATGTAAAGCAAGGAAATGGAGTTAAGAACAAGTTTTTGGGAATTTGGTTCACCTAAAAGGTGAAGATCATATCCCTAACTTTTCCTTAATTTCCCAAACACAATAAACAATGTTCAATTTCTTTCACCCACTAACTATAGGGATTTGAGTATTTCTACTCTCTTCCACAAACAAGGGGCTTTGATCTTATGTGCTTGATTCCTCAACCTTTCTTCTTAATCAAAAATTTCAACACCTTTGGCATTTTGATTCACTAGAAGAAGTGAAGAGCATAGGCCTAAATGCTAAACTTTCCAAACAAAGTAGGCTATTTTGTAATTACTAGATTTTTAAATGCACCAATACCACAATTTAAGGGAAAATATTCACTAGTTTGAGGCTTACCTTTCCTTGTAGCTAGCATAAGCTAGGGGCATTTTTGAGTGATTTTTGTCATTTTTAGCTTACCTTGGCTATAGCTCCTTTCCAATGTGCTTTCCTCCAACAAATTTAGTCAACACAAACAACAACAATGAGGGGAACCAAAATGAATTTGAAGAAGCAAATTTATGTATTGAATCTTAAAGCCTTATTTGCAAAATTTGAAAAAAACTTGAACTAAGGAGAGAAAATCCAATTAAGTGATACAAACTTAGTTTTGTAAGCTTCTGCAATTTTGAGATAGTTCTCATATACCTGATTTTCTTCTTCTTGTGACTCCTCAAGAACTGATTTGATGTGAGCAAAGTTTTCCTTCTTGATTTTCCTAGTCAAAGCCTTCCCTTCTTAGTTGAACTTGCTCTCTGGCTTTTTGGCTTTTCAGTGATCAGACATCCTGCAAGTTTATACAAATAATTTTGCCACAATCAGATAATGAAAATAAGCAATTTATGCAAAAGCGCTCTTGTAATGCTTGAAAGTGATATTTTATTGCTTAAAAGCGCTATTAATTAGATTAAAAGTGCTGCTTTAACTTTGTCAGAAAATTTAAAAGTGCACAAATAACTAGCAGAAGCGCTACTGAAATGATTAAAGGCGGTAAAAATATAGTAAAAGCACTTAGTAAAATATTAAAAGTGCCTAGTAGTCAAGAAAAATGTGCTATCCATCTGTGCAAAAGCATTGTGAGAATGATAGATAGATAATAGAAAGATCAAAAGCATCGTTGATCAGTTCAAAGGCGCACAACTTTATCGTAGAAGCGCTGAAACAGTGCTTGAAAGCACTATTTGATCATGTAAAAGCGTTGTTTAACTTGCCAAAAGCGTTGTTTACTAAAAAGGCTGAGAGTTAAACACATGCAAATTTGATAAAAATGAGATAAATCTGAGCGTTTAGTAAAGTGAAGCATTCTGCCCCACGGTGGGTGCCATTTTGTATACCAGAAATAGTATCTTCATAGGATTAGTGTTGAGCAATAAATGAAATAGAAACTAAATAAACCACAATAGAGAAACTATTTAGCAAATCAATGATCAATTGAGCATCCTATGGCTCTCTAACTAAGAATGTTAATGCAAAGCTCTCAGCAAGCTTCCATTAATGACAGTCCTAGAATGAGAATGATAAAGATTTAAGCTAAAGCTAACAATTAGATCAAAGTAAATGATAATTAAACTCTCAAAATTCCTTTCTAGATATAAAATGCAAGAGGTTCAATGTAATTCTCAGATGTGTGGTTATCTATTATGAAGGTTTTGGTCTTCCTTTTATAGATTTTCCCAATGGTAGGGGGTGTAGTGTAGTTGATCATGATTAAGCCTTGGTTGAGTCTTTGGTTCCACCCTTTGAAGACAATGCAAAGTTTGTGTCCTCAAAGCTTGGGACAAGTAGACAAGATGAATGGACAAGATTCTCTTTCACTTTGAGTGATTGAGATTGAATTTGGCTTGATCCATGTGAATGCCTTCTCTCAAATACTATTTGTTGATTGAATTTCCTCCCTTTTGGGTTGTTGAGGGAAATTATGATTTATTAATTTATTTAAATTAATTTGTTTAGCCATGTACCCTTTGAATGGGTTGAATTTGATTTAATCCAAGACTATACAATTAATTGATTTAATTGCACTTTGATTTGATTGCACTTGATTAAAATGCTCTCAATTTTGATTTATCTCAAATTAAGACTTGATTTTAATTTTGATTGGCTAATTATGCATTGTGATTCAATTGCTTCAATTTTGTCCTTGATTTAATTTTATTTGACTTGATTTATCATTAAATTATATTTGTCCATTTTTAGGTGATTACAATCTTATTCTCAAAGGTCAATGATATCAATCATACAACTTATAGTCTGCAATAACTAATATTGTATGGACTACTTTTTCAACCTTTACAATAGTTGTATGGAGTCTAGAATTTCTTTCATCAAATTAGTTTTCTATCTAGCAATTTGGACAAATTTAATTTTGACAAGTTCTACTATATTTAAATCTATAGAGGTTCAAACTTTTGGCATATTACATATCAGTTGATATTGCTTCATTCTTTAGGGCATTTTGCACACTTCATGGATGTCATAAAAATGATTTACATTTTGGAAACAATTATTCTATAATTGGATCTTAATTATTGGAATATACATATATTCATTCTTTATTGCAAGTTTAATGATGCTTTTAGTTATTTTTTACTTTTGTGAACAAAATTTTATAAACACAAATCGCATCATATGTGACTCTAATTGGTAGGAAAAACATTATGTGTATCATACCCAATTTCCATTTAATTGTTTGCCTCTCCAAAGAGCATGTATCAACTGCAATCTCTTATAATTCATAAACGAAAATATTACTCAACCCTCATTTTTAATAGGGCTTTTTAATCCTAGCATGTGACAACCTTTAGAGCTATTGCAAAATAACACAATTAGTATTTAATTCAGGTCTTAAATATTGGATCTGTAAAAACCTTAATACCTCAAAACTATAATGCAAACAAATGACAACAAATGGTATATTTGCATCCTACAAGTTTGAACACTTTTTGTGTACATTGAACTAGTTTTTTTTTCAAACTAACATTGTTTGACCACTTGAGTTGCCTATTTAGACATGGAAAGAAATCAAGATCTAACATCACTCTATAATGTCAAAAATTGTACACCCTTGCAATTTCACACTCCACAAAGCTCCTCTTTATTATATATATAAAAAAAGGATGATTTTGAATGTATGTTATGAGAACATGAAAATATCCTATTTGTAATCAAATACATTTTATCCATGATTTTATCAATATTATCAAGGCATAATTATATTTATATTTTTTTATCAATAACATTGTACATTTTTTCTATCATTCATCTATCCATCCATTCGGTTGTTCATGGAGCTCAAAAGACCAAAATGGGGGTT
Organism: Chamaecyparis obtusa; assembly: GCA_027943335.1. NCBI lineage: Eukaryota > Viridiplantae > Streptophyta > Pinopsida > Cupressales > Cupressaceae > Chamaecyparis > Chamaecyparis obtusa. Next base: position 1,191,991 of record BSBK01000253.1, read on the forward strand.
TGACTAGGGCAATCTTCTAAAAGCCACCACAACATTTTCCTTTGTCTTTAGTATGTGTGTTTTTGAAATATCCTCATAGCCTTTGTGAATTGATAATATATTTTCCCCCCTCTTAAAAAGTTTATTTTATTATTCAAGCCTCATGTACTATCTATGTAGTGCTCCTCTCATTTATTTTATGCATTATGTTCTTCTAGATGTGGATCTTTGTATGGCTTGACCTAGTTTTGGATGCAGTCTTGTTGTATGTAACTATATGTTCTTATTGCATGCTAGATGGATATATGATGTTGGATGAAGTGGTTTGTGTTGCATTGGTGTCTTCTTGTCGATCTTGATTACTCTATTGTATTAGCACATTGTCAGTTTTGACCTGAAATAGACTTTATGTATGGCTACTTTATGACTATTCACATATCATCCTGTTTTATGAATACGATGATGATTGATGATTCTTAATATTATGGTTTAGATGAGATAGTAATTATGATGTTAAATATATATTAAATTTATTTAATGTTAATTAATAATATGGGTTAACTAGGTAGAAGATGACTTCAAGTGAGAAGGGGCGGTGTTGTAACACTCATAGAATGATTATGCTACTAAAGTTCCCTTTCACCAATTACTATTATTTGATTATGATATATGTGCTTCAAGTATTTATGTATATATGATCTGGTACACTTTACATGGACATTTGAGAAATGGAAGGTATTAGGGATTGTCCACCTGGCTCCACAAATCTGAGTGTGCCTATAATATATGTATTGGTGGTTAAATTTGGAGATAGTCATATGGTTAAACACATCTTAAATCCCAATTTGTGTTCATACTCTTGGGTGAGAATCGCCAATTCTGTATGTTACTCATCCTGTTACTGTGTGGTAGTGTCCAACTCCCTTTACACATGTGTTGAGATTAGTGTTGTATGCATGTGTATTCTTGTGTCTATACTAGTTTTCAGTCAATGCATGAGTGAAGTAATGTATATGTTTAATCACAAATGTTGCTAGTTGGTGTTTTACTACTGTCTTTATTGTTGTCGACAAATATTATTTGGGTAATTTAATGAATTGGGAGTTTTATTATTTAGTTTGGCTTTTATATTTCAAAAGTTTTTTGAGACTTTTACTTAAATGAAATATTATAATTTATTGTTTCAAAAGTGAGTCATTTGGATATTTTTAAGAAGTGCATTTTATTCTTGAACTTGTCTTATGTTTTCTCAAGTTTTCATGAGATTTCCTTCAAAACCCTCCTTGATAAATTTGAAATTGGCTTGAGGAGTGAATCTTTTTGTGGGTATTTGTTTATTATATTCCTCGTGCTAAAAATATCTTGCACCTAAAATCTCATTTTATTTGGTGAAGATTTACTCAACTTATCACTATTTTCTTGGTTTCACATGTTGAAAGTATGGTCTTGTCATTTCTTCTCTTTTTGCCCTTTTATTTGGATTCTATGGACATGGATTGATTAGAATAGCATTATTTTGAGAATTTAAATCCATTAAAATTTCATTTTATGAGGTTTTATAAAGCTTTGATGGATTTTCATTACATTTCATGAAAATGAGGGTTTTCATGTGTCTATGTTGTTGGGGTTAAATTGAATAGATATTTTAATGAAAAAAGTGGTATTTTTATGATGAAGAATGTTTGAGAATAAATGGGGGTTTTCCAAAAATAAAATTTGTTGAGTTTGATTTTTTGGTGGTTTTGTATGGGTGGTTAGTATACCCGATTTTAGGATGAATTTGTTGAATGAATTGGTTATGATTTTGATAATGTAATAGTGATTTATGTAGTTATTTATGATATGTGATAATGGTAGCAGGATACATAAGAATTTGTATGGGATTAATGTGGGTCCATATATTTGGATGGAATTAATGGTATGAATGTCGCAAACATTTCCAAGAAGTGTATTTTTGTAAAAGGATATATGTGGCATGGAGTCTCATTACATTATGTCATTATACCTTAGTTTGGTTATGATTTGGGTATAAAGTTAGGTTATAATGATAGTCCATGGTTTTGGATGTTGGTTATATGATGGTTTTTGCATTGGCACAAGCATTACATGCGGAATTCATGTGATCCACACATTTGATTTGATCCAATGGTGTGAATTAATGAGGAAAAATGTAGTAAATGAATTGTGTACATTATACATTGATGTTTTTTGTGATCATTTGTAATATTTTATATGTTTTCATGAATTTATGCCTTGGAGGGGTGTAGAGTTAGAATCAAGGGTGGCTCTTAATGGGAGGACTGGGGCACAAAGTGGCCACTAGGGTAACCCATTAGAGAGTTAGTTAATCAAGAGAAAATATGAATTAAAATGAATTTGGTAAAAATATAATAATAAGATAATAAGTGATGTTTTGGTGTATCAATGAGATATTCCTTGCATGTACCTTTAGTGCTCTCATGGACCATGGAAACATTGGTAGAAGGCCTAGCTTATTTAGAAAGTCAAGAATCCTCATCATCACAAGAGTTTTCTCAGTTCTACAAGAGTCATAATGCAGTGAGGCGATGGGTCATTCTATTCCCACACCTTGGTGATGACACTCCCAATTTCAGAATCTACATCCATTTGTATCGATTCAGATCTATAGGGTAACCCCTCTGATGTCATGTTGTATGGTTTCTTACTAATAATTTGACCTTGTGATCTCTTGTGTAATGTATGCTACTTTGGTGAGTTGTTTAGTGACTTGTTATTCATGTAGTTATGGTTCTTGTGATTATGGTATGCTAGTGTTGCTATATTTATGTGGACACCCTTGTATAATTACCTAGTGTGTGATTGTAGCTTGGGCCATATGGTTATCTCTATAAACATAGTGGGTAGGGATTGAGGGTGCCTGAGAGTTGGGTGGCATGACCGATCACCATTGGAGACCAGTGTATAGATCTATAAGCCATCCTAATATATGCTTCTTCTAGACTTATGTTACTTATGTTGACATGAAGGTAAGCTTCTTTTAGTTTTATGTACTGAGACTAAAATTGAGCAATCATGATAATTTTGTACAGTAGAAAAAGGGAGGTTAGGCATAAGGGGGATTTTTTCACCTTTTCCTAATGCATAATTAGAAGGAATATGACCCAATAAGAAGGCTCAAGTATGACTTAAGCGCTATGTGAGTTTAATTATCCTTTGTGACAAGATTAGGATGAGTTGATAATATGATGATGCAAGATATAATGCTAAATAAGTTTAAATGACAAATTTCAATGGAAATAGATAGGCATGAACTTTCAACGACCTCAAACAACAACTAAATAATAGTACTAACTTGTGGTTCAAATTTGAAGCTATTTGGGAGGGCATGTAATGCCTTTCTTGTTCTATACCCTTCAACTTTGTTTGAAACTTTATTGGATTGTCCATCAGATCCTATACTTCCCAAATTTTCTTTGTTACATTCTCCACCTATTTAAACATAAAAAAATGTGATCAAATATGTTGATGCAATAACTTTGAATTAACATAAGAACCCAAAAGGAAATCATGAAAGATAAAACCTTGTGTAAGGGATGTTTTTTATTAAGGTAAAAATAGGTTTTAAAGGAACCCAAAGCCCTTTACATCAACATTACATAAAGATGGACATTAAGCTCAACAAAAACTAAACTATGACCAAGGGTCAACATAGTAGAAATTTGGCACAAAAAAATAGACCAGGACAAAGATGACACAACAACAAAGACCAACAAAAAGACACAGAAGAACCAACAAATAAAAAAAACTTAAGAAAAGTTTTTTAGAAGCTTGTCTACCTCTAGTTCCAACTCCTCCATCTTGGCCACTGTGCTCTTCAACTCATCAATCTCCTTATTAGTCTTCAATGCATTCTTCTTAGTGCCTACAAAAATTCTTTTCCTAGGACCAACAACCTCCTTGGCTAGATTTCTTATCCCCTTCAATCTCCACAATGACCTTATCTAGATTTATCTGTTCCAACTTCCCCAATAAGATCTTAAGGTGTTCCACGGATGCTTTGAGGATCATGTATCTCTGCTCACCTATTTTATTCAAAGTAGCCTCCAAACCACACACCTCAATCTCTATTTCCCCAATTTTCTTTTCATGATCCTTCCTTAGGGAATCCACACCCTTCACAGTTTGAGTAAGGCCCTATGTGACAAAGGTCTTCTCACTAATGGACTACAACTCCTTAACATTATTGGAAAGGGTGTTATCCTTTCCCACACTTGGGGTCTATAGAACATATAACCTAATAATTAGGGCCCTTTGTTTAATTTTTATTTCCTTAACTTCATGAAACACCCATCTAATAATATAGTAAAAGTCCACCGCTCCTTCCCAAGAAGTCTCTAGAATGCCAATGGTAGTCTCTCTATTGGAACAATCAACCTCATTGAGATTAGTAGCAACTACTCGGGTATCCTCTTCATCTATTTCAAAATCCTCAGAAGAAGTGAGGGAAATGGGATCATCCTCCTCAAAAGAAAGATTTTTTTTGCTTGTTGTCTCTAGATTTGGGCTTGCCATCCTTCTTGGTCACCGAAGAGGGTGAAGGGGTGAGATAATTACCCTTACCCTTATCCATAATACAGATAAGAGAGTAACCACTATGCATGAATTTTTTCATAGGAGGGGAAAAATCAAGATCATCATCAACATTTGTATCCCATCCTTCCTCTTCACCTTCCCCACACCAATAATATCCTACTTCAAGTTAGAATTTCCAAGAAAATGATGGTCAATAGAGGTTGCTTTGTAGTATTCACACATTAAAAGCATGAGGCCCCCATGAAGGGCAGGGTAGCCCCATGGATTAACCCTAAAAACTTAAATACTATCATTCATCATGGAATAATGTAAATAGAAGAGAAAGGACACCTTCTCACCATGCCTACAATGATTCAAAAGCACAAGATGGTACCCATAAGCTTTGGTAAATTTGTCATTGAGGGTGAAATATTGTAATATAGCCATGAGAACTTGCCTCCACACCAACTTAATTTTCTTTGGTGCATCGTAGGTCTTCTTAATATTGACCAAATTCTTCTCCTCATCATCCTCTTTGGGGAAGGTAGGTAATTTTAGTAATAACCACTTCATCCACTATTAATGACCTACCACAAATAGTTATTTTTCCATATTTCTATTCCTTCTTAAACAACTTGGTGACCGTAGGGTTGTTCCCATGGAGTCTCTCCACATAATCTATGACCTTTCCCTTGCTAAGGAGACATTAAACTGTAGGTTTAGCCTTCCAATCATCATAGGCCAATGGATCAATCCTCTTACTGCCACCATGTTAGGATTAATAGTCCACAATACAACTGAGAGGAGGGGTGAATCAATTATATGATAGAATATTAAACTTTAAACTTTAAGCTTATCAATATAAGATCTAATGAACACAATGAATGCCAACACAATAACACAATATTTTGGTTACGAGGAAACCCTGTTAAAGGTAAAAACCCCAGTGGGAATTAGCACCCACTAATGATGTACTGAGAGTATAGTAATCCTTGTTAGAAGATATAGCCCTGTTAGGAGCTTATTGAAACATTACAGTACATAGTCCTTGTTAGAGGAAAGACTCTGTTAGGAGTCAAGAACAAAAGAGGGCTCATTTCCCAAAGAAGGTTAAGTCCACCTTCTGAACTCACTAGTTCGCAACAAGTGTATATGAAGAAATATACAATCTTTTGAACTATTTTCCAGCAACTATCTTTATTTGATTAGTTCCAATGAAGTCCACCAATAATCCTCTACTCTACATATAGAAGACACAAGTTCACAACCTCCTTATATCACACATATCACATCCATGCCTCTTCCAAAGAAAAGACCTTTTATTTATACCTTATTACATTTTACCAAGAATAGGTCAAACCATAAGGCTTTCCTAATTACAAAAAATTACATAGGTCCTTGCTAAGATACACACGGTATCACAAACAAGTTTACAATTATTACATTACAACAATTAAGGATGGACATCCTTGAATTATGCTTGCCAAACAAAACACATGCTTCATTCCATGAGTCAGCTTCATAATAAGCCATCGCCAGAGCACACGCCACAGATGACATCACCAATCATTTTGTACCTTGCACTGACCAATGAACATCCATCAGTACCTCTTCCATCATCCTTCAAGATCGCATACCTTGAATCCAATCCCTCTGAAATCTATACCAAAAACTCAAAGACTAACTCTGTCAATTCTCACTATCACAGTCCAGTGACCAGTCTTTACCAAAATAGTTGTATCTTCCTTAATATGTATCCATTAATGATGAGATCTTAGATATAAGATCAGAACATCCATCTGAACTCTCTTTTGACTTTGCATCATATGAAATATCTGTACACTGTGATTACCAATCTGGTTCCTTCATAGAAGCATATGTTGACATTAGTGACAAAATACAAATGACAACAATATGAGTGCCCATTCATTAACGTAGTGATTAAACATATTAAATGTCTCAATCACCACCCATGCATTAGCAATATCCAACAATCTCCCCCTTTGGCATTGATGTCAACATATGGGAAAATCTTATCCCAAAGTTATATCAACCCAAAAGTCCTTCAACTGAACAATCTCCCCAAACAGTGAGGATTTTCTCATAACAACACTCCCCCTTTGACAACAATGGAACAGGGTGCCAAGTGCCTTCACATATAAAATTTTCTCCATGATCACTCCCCCTGAGGAGTAGATCCCTACATCCAGTCCAAAAAATGATGAGGCTCTGAGCACTTCTAGACTGATGCATCTCTGCATCATTTAGTTCTGACTAGGAGGGGCCTGAACCCCTAACATACCTTTGAGATATTCAAAGGTATCTTTTGGTAGTGGCTTTGTAAAGATGTCTGCAATCTACTCTTTTTTACTGATATATTCAATCTTGATTTCTTTTTCTGCCACCTTGTCTCTTAAGATGTGATACTTGATAGAAATGTGTTTATTTTTAGAGTGCATCACCAGATTCTTTGACATGTTTACTGTGCCGGTGTTATCACAATGGATAACCACATGCTCATTAAAAGTTATTCCAATGCCTATCAGAATTTGTTTCATCCAAAAAATTTGAGTGCAATTTATAGCAACAACGACATATTCTGATTTAGCAGTAGATTGTGCTATACAATCTTGTTTCTTGCTTAGCCAAGAAACCAACTTTTTCCCAAGGAAAAATGCACCACCACTTGTACTTTTTCTGTCATCAATATTTCCTACCCAATTAGCATCAATATAAGCATGAAGTTCAAAGCTATCATTCCTATCATACCATAAACCATAGTCTATGGTTCCTTTGAGATACCTCAGTATCCTTTTAACAACAACTATATGAGTCTCTTTGGGTTCTGCCTGATATCTAGCCACAATTCCAACAACATTAGCAATATCTGGTCTGGTGTGAGTCAGATATTGTAGCCCTCCAACCATTGATCTATACAAAGTCTAAAAAATACATTTTGATTCATCATCAATTGTTAGTTTGTTTCTTGTCATCATAGGTGTTCCATACCGAATTTCTTAAGCAATTCTTTGAGATACTTTGTCTGAGAAATGAAAATACCATTCTCATTCTGAGTTATTTGCAGTCCAAGGAAGAATTTAATTTCACCTATCATGGACATCTCAAATTCACTTTCCATTTCTTTAGCAAACTTCTTACATAGATCATCATTACGTCCAAAGATAATGTCATCCACAAATACTTCTACTATTAGGATTCCATCTTTAGTAGTTCTCAAATACAAATTACTGTCTACATTACCTTTTCTGAATCCAAGTCCAAGTAGATACTTAACCAACCTTGCATACCAAACCCTAGGAGCTTGCTTTGACCCATACAGGGCTTTCTTCAATTTGCACACCATGTCTTTGTCTTCGTATAGAGGAAATCCATCTGGTTGTTCTATGTATACTTCTTCTTCAAGATCTCCATTCAAAAATGCAGATTTAACATCCATCTAATACACTTTGAAGTTTTTGTGTGTAGCATAAGATAGAAATAATCTTACTGCCTCTATTCTAGCAACATGAGCAAATGTTTCTTCAAAGTCTACGCCTTCTTGCTGTGAGTATCCCTTACACACTAGTCTTTCTTTGTTCCTTACAATTGTTCCTTCTTCATCCATTTTGTTTCTAAAGATTCATTTTGTTCCTATAACATTTTTATTTTTAGGTCTTGGAACCAATTCCCAAGTATTATTTTTCTTTATATGATCCAATTCTTCTTTCATGGCATTTATCCAAGATTCATCTTTAAAGGCTTCATCTCTATTTTTTGGCTCAACTTGAGAAATTAAACAAATTTCTTCTCTAACTTTAGATCTAGTTAGTACTCTCTGACTGGTATTGCCAATAATTTGATTTTCAGGATGGTTATTTTTTACATACCTTGGAGTTTTAGGAGTTTCAATAGTTTTGCTTGTATCATCACAAGCCTCTTTTTCACTTTCTTCCTCAACAAGTTCTTCTTCTTCGACAACATTAGAGTTTTCTTTCACTTTTGATATCTGACTGCTGTCATACATTATTTCTTGTATCTAAAATTTCTCATCTATTCTTACATTGTTACTTTCAACCATCTTCCTTAATCTCAAATTGAAACATTTGTATGCCTTGATTTTAATAGAGTAACCAAGGAAGATACCTTCATCACTTCTAGCATCAAATTTCCCTATCTCATCATCCCTCTTGATATAACATTTGCTACCAAAAATTATGAAATATTTTACAGTAGGAGTGTGATCAAACCATAGTTCATAGGGAGTCTTACTTGTGCCATCTCTGATTTGAATTTGGTTTAATGTGTACACTATTGTTCCAATAGCCTCTCTCCAATGTACATGAGATACATTTCCTTCAATTAGCATTGTCCTGGCAACATCAAGTATAGTTCTATTTCTTCACTCTGCTATCCCATTTTGTTGTGGAGTCCTAGGAGTATATGTTTGTCTTTTTATTCCATGCTCTTCACAGTATGAATTGAATAAATCTGATGTAAACTCTCCACCTATGTCTGATCTTAAACACTTTATTTTTAGTCCTGATTCATTCTCTACCTTTGCTTTAAACAACTTGAATTTGTCAAATGCTTCTAATTTCTCTCTCAAATAAGTAACCCACATCATTCTAGAAAAGTCATCAACAAAGAGTATAAAATACCTTTCACCGTAGTATGACTTTGTTCTTGTAGGCCCACATAGATCTGTATGTACCAGATCCAACTTTCCTTTTGATGTAAATGTTTTGCTTTTATGACTACTTTTAGTTTGCTTTCCCATAACACATTCTCTGCATACAGTGTTAGAAGGTTTCATAATCTTCGGTAGATCTCTTACTGCATTAGCCATACTTGCTTTCATAATGTTATCAAAGTTAACATGATAAAATCTTTTATGCCATAAACAACTATCATCTACCTTCACAATAAAACAAGAGGATCCAATTGTGTTTAGTTCAAATACATCACCTCTAGATCTTGAACTGGTAGTAATCAGTTTTCCTTCCTTGCTTCTGATAAAGCACTTACCATTAACAAAACTTAACTGGAAGTTTTTATCCATTAACTGTCCAACACTTAACAAGTTATGTTTCAATCCTTCAACAGGTAGTACATTGTCCGTATTAGTCTTTCCATCCAGAGTGATGGATCCTACTCCTATGATGGATTTTGGGAGATTGTCCCCAAACCTTGCAACACCTCCATCATAATTTACTAATCTAACAAATTTGTTCTTATCACCAGTCATGTGATGAGAACATCCACTGTCAATTATCCATTTAGTTTTCTTGTCAACATGAGATACTAAGGTTTTTTCTTCATGAACTGGTTCATCTTTAATAGTAACAAATCCAATCTCTTCATTGTCTAAATCATCATCATCAGAGATTCCTTCACTAGCATAATAACATTCTTTATCTCTTCTAATCTTTGCATAATTAGGTTTGTATTTAGGAACTCTTGTAGGACATGTAGATGCAAAATGACATACCTTATTGCATGAAAAAAATTTCAAAGGTAATTTGCCTTCAAATTTTCCAGTGCAACAAGTTCTTCCATCTTCTTTTCTTCTTCCATTATCTTCTCCCATTCCTCAGCATACTCACCAAGCTCTTCTCTCAAGTATTCTTTGCTTGTGCTCAGAAGTGCATATACTTTCTTGTGTGTAGATGCCCTAAATGTAGATTCAACTTTAGGAGCAACTTCTCCTAATTCCATAGCTTCAAAGGTGGTTAACTTTGAAATCAACATCTCTCTGCTAAAGTTTGGAGTCGGGGGTATAGTTTCTTGAATTGACATTGCCTTGAATTTGTAAGCAGGACTTAGAGATCTGAGAATCTTTGTAATGACTTCATCTTTATCATAAGTACCTCCATAATTTTTGATTCCAACTAAAACTTCTATAACCCTTTGAACATAGGCTCTAATGCTTTCATCTTTATTCATTTGCAGCTTCTCCATCTTTGTCTTCCATTTCTACAATTTCGCTTGTTTGGTATATTTGTCTCCTTCATAGAGTGTAAAATCATCCTCAGATAGTGCATTGATCAGTGCTTCTCTTATGACCATGTTGCATGAAAATAGTTTATTTTCATCATCGGTGGCTGACCCTAAGTCATTCTCAGCCTTCAAGGTTTCCTTCTTCTTCACAATCATCTAGTAGTTTATGCCCAAACATAGCAAATGTGTGTGCATCTTGTTTTTCCAACTATCAAAGTTTTCAAGATCAAACTTAGGACTATCCTTCCTATAGTATGCCATTTTCCAAGATCACCTCAAGCTATTAAGCTTTCTCTCTAAGGACCACAAGCTCTGATACCAATTGTTAGGATTAACAGTCCACAATACAACTGAGAGGGGGGTGAATCAGTTGTATGATAGAATGTTAAACTTTAAACTTTAAGCTTATCAATATCAGATCCAATGAACACAATGAATGCCAACACAATAACACAATATTTTGGTAATGGGGAAACCCTATTAAAGGTAAAAACCCCGGTGGTAATTAGCACCCACTAATGATGTACTGAGAGTATAGTAGTCCTTGTTAGAAGATATAACCCTATTAGGAGCTTATTGAAACATTACAGTACATAGTCCTTGTTAGAGGATAGACCCTGTTAGGAGTCAAGAACAAAAGAGGGCTCTCTTCCCAAGGCTCACTATCCAAAGAAGGTTAAGTCCACCTTCTGAACTCACTAGTTCACAAAAAGTGTATATGAAGAAATACACAATCTTTTGGATTGTTTGCCAGCAACTGTCTTTGCTTGATTAGTTTCAATGAAGTCCACCAATAATCCTCTACTCTACATACAACAAACACAAGTTCACAACCTCCTTATATCACACATATCACATCCATGCCTCTTCCAAAGAAAAGACCTTTTATTTATACCTTATTACATTTTACCAAGAATAGGTCAGCCCATAAGGCTTTCCTTATTACAAAAAATTACATAGGCCCTTGCTAAGATACACATAGTATCAAATTTTTTTTAATAATGATTACATTACAACAATTAAGGACTGAAATCCTTGAATTATGCTTTCCAAACAAAACACACGCTTTATTCCCTGAGTCAGCTTCATAATAAGCCATCACCAAAGCACACACCATAGATGACATCACCAATCATTCCATACCTTGAGTTGACCAATGAACATCTATCAATACCTCTTCCATCATCCTTCAAGATCACATACCTTGAATCCAATCCCTCTAAAATCTATACCAAAAACTCAAAGACTAACTCTGTCAATTCTCACTATCACAATCTAGTGACCAGTCTTTACCAAAACAATTGTATCTTCCTTAATATGCATCCATTAATGATGTGATCTTAGATATAAGATCAAAACATCTATCTAAACTCTCTTCTAACTTTGTAGCATCTGAAATATCTGTACATCTATCGTACACTGTGATTACCAGTCTGGTTCCTTCATAGAAGCATATGTTGACATTAGTGACAAAACACAAATGACAACAATATGAGTACCCATTCAGTAATGTAGTGATTGAACATATTAAATGTCTCAATCACCACCCATGCATTAGTAATATCCAACACACCACCCATATTTCTCCACTTGGCTCTTTGCAGACTTTACAACGAAATGGTAATCCAAAATCTAGTGCTCTACAAATTTTGCAATGAAATTGTAAACAATAATGATTCAAGTAAGGGAATTAAGTACCCATAAGGCATGAAAAGCCTTGTCATCATAAAGTGTCATCTTATTTATCAGACAACTACTTTTAGTTACCATAATTAGTCTCACTTTGTGCATTCATTGGAAATGGTGGAGATTTTACACACTTTACCATGAGCTCTATCATAATTCAGGATTGTCTTTGCATCGCTATCAAAAGCCACTTTAGGCATCCATGTGAGTATTGTCATCCTTAAAACCCTTGTTAGCAAGCCAATTGGCCATGGTGTTAACCTTCTGAAAATCATGGGATATAAAACAACTATCAAAGGTATTAATACTATTTATTTAAGAAGCAATTATATTGTTGATAGTCTATGAACCCTTTCTTAATCCCTTGAGGCACCTTATGATTTTTTTTGAATCACCCTCAATCCAAACCATTTGACAATTTATCTATTCAAATCCTAATAGGCACCCATAGGCTCAACAAGGTGGTTAGTAAGGGATGTTGTAGTTTGTCACAATGCTTGATTGGAGAGCGAGAGAAGGATTTGAAGACTTGAATGCTTTGATGAATGTGGATGGAAGGTTGAATGTATGATCTTCTTCTTTGATGGTGGAATCCTTTTCTTGGCCTTTAATGAGGGAAATAAGCTAGATCCATGGAGAATATTGCCTTGATAACACCTTGAACTATTGCTTGAAAAATGTTTGACACTTGATCTTGAATGCTTGGATACAAAATTGTATGAGAGAACTTGAAATATTGATCATGTTTACCAATATGAGGAGAGATAAGACACTTATATACCTCTCGCAATATTACTAGGGTTAAAAATTTGGAGTGGCAACCACAAATCCAAATACCCCACTAAATTACCGAGATGAGCCCCTGATTTAAATCTTAGCCCAAAACCTGAGGTATAGAACACCTAGCCGTTATATACCCACCAATTAGGGCTCAAATTTATACCATGGATGTCGAACAACTAGGGGATGATATATTATGAAGCACAACTAATTTCGAGGTTAGGAAGAAGTAGAAAGGCCAAAAATGGTAACATAGGGCCTATGTAGGCTAATACATGATCAAATTGGAGAAATAACAAAGTAGAACACCTGAAAATAAGGGCTTGCATTAATATTTGGTGAATTTGAATTAATAAAAGACCTATAATATTAATTTAAAGGTCAGATGAGCATTAAGAGAGCACGAAATCAATGTGGGAACCCATACATGTTAAAATGGGGCTAAATTGAGCATCTAATTATAAGTGCTTACAATTTTGGATGGTAAAATTTTATATTGTAATAATAGTTCATGTTTTTTTATTAAGTGAAACAAGTCAAAATGTGGTTTTTTATGTACCCTCAGGGGTTAGCTAGCTCATGTATAGGCTAAGCATTGGATTTGATGAAGTTTTAGGTTAAAAGAGGGTCAAATCTAGGAAAAATATTTGGATTGAAACCTAAGCCTATATATCCCCAAATTAGATTTTTGGTCTCTAAAAATCCCTTCCTAAGATAATAAATTCCTAAGCCTCCTTAATTGGCATCTTCATCTCTTTGAACCAAGACATCTCAGTCTCCCAGGGTAATTTATTGGTGATCGACACCATCCTAGATTGATGTCTGCGTGGATTGGTGCCTTTGTTTTCCTTCAAGGCCTCTGTCATTTTGGCTTGTGTGCTTAGTTTCAAATACGAAGACACTTTTTACTTGCTTCCTTGATGAATCCCTGTGTGATTGAACTCCCTATTTAGTGTGTCATGTATCCTTAATGGTCATAGGCTCAGCTGGTATGATATTTCTTATGGAATTCAAGTTTAATGCCATTAGACCCTTGGATGGTTTTTTTTTGTATCAAATATAAAGGAAAAAGATTACATAAAGTATTTGCTTAGTTATGTGGACACCTAAAAATGTCCTATGCATGCTAGTGATAATTTCACTAACATTCCTCTTAAATTATTAAATAATATTTAAGTCAAGTGTCGATCAAATAGTCATCACAACCTACCAACATTCTTCACTTCTTACTAATTATTCTTTTCTTTCATCATTTAATCTAAATCTTCTTTCAAGAGATCATTCATGTCTGTTTGGTGCAAATAATCTCTCGAGGGGGCATCATTTAATTCGTTGTCACATTGTTCTCATTCAGGCATAATTTTTATCATTCTTTGAAACAATGCCTAAAAAGCATTGTATCAAAGAGGGGCAAAATGTAGACACCCAAAAATGTCCCATGCCTACAAGCGACAATTTCACTAACATTCCTCTTAAATTATTAAATAATCTTTATTATTTAATTAATTATGTCATTCTACCAGATTCTAAAGTCAAAATCATCATTTCTCCTTAATTCTATAATTAAGTGACTTTAATTAATTACCTTAATTATTAATCATCCAATAAATATTTCATTAATTATTTGTCTATAAAGTAATTAAATAATTAAACATTATTTAATTATTCATTATGACATTAATATATTTTATTATCAACAATGGCTCTGCAATTTCGTGCAAAAAATCAGATAGACCCTAGATGGAAAACTAGGTTTCAACATTCATAGTCAGTAGGTTACTTGAGGATGGATATTGACACAGATAGGGGATTAGGGCATCCTAGGGCTTCCTTCTCCCAGATTCCCAATAAACACAACAAAGATAGAACCACATCTACCATGAATTCTGAAAAGGGGAGAGGAAGACGGGGAGGCCACACCTTCTATAACCATTATTAGAAGGATTATCCTATGATATATTTGATAGAGGAAGGATTTAGTCTATGAATGGCTGATTTCTCAGTGGAAAGATTGAATGATCAAATTTTCTTCTTTGAACGCACAAAATATGCTAAGAAGAATAATAGCCAAAATTATCAATTCCCCGCTTGAAGTCAAAGTGAGGAAAATCCAAATGAATGGATTCAGGTGAAACCTAAAAAATGGGGTTGAAAACCCTTTTAATCAAGGAGGAATCAACATTCAGGTATCCAAATCAATAATTCCTTCAATATCTTGGCTATAAAATACTTTGATGGCATCACTTCCCCTCAACCCGAAACCAACAGTCAAAAGGTTAAGATGGCTATACCACCAATGGAATCGGTGATAAACATGAGACCTTAACGAATTGAAAAAATGAAGGATTTATGCAAGAGATATGGCATTTTTGCAAGATGGAATGGTTTTGGTACTCCTATGAAGGAAATAGGAGAATGGTTTGTATCTCAATACAAGGATAAGGTAAGTATCGTAATTCTCCCAGATGGTTTCTGTAGACACCTAAATTCATCTTTTAACATTAATTAAATTTAATTTAATTAATCACCCCAAATAACATTATAGTTAATTTTTTAATTAATTATATTTGTTAAATTCATCTATTTATTTAATTAAATAAATTCACTAATTATAGTATTTGAATTAAATTTAAATACTACCTTTCATAATGCATTAAATTAAATTTAATACATGTTCCTCCATATTCCCCTTTTAAATATTTTTTTAATTTATTTAATTCCCTCACATTCTTTATTTCTACTAAGTCATGATTAAATTAAATTTTATTTAATTTAATCCTAAATCCAACCTAGATGCTATCCTACACACATCACTTTCTATCTAATAAACCTACTCACTAATTAACTAAGGTTAATTAGGCTAATTTTTTGGATTCCTACATCCATTAGTCCTAATTATTTGCTCACACATGTGTGAGCAAATTTCCAAAAATGGCCCTTTCAAAAATTGCTATAATTTGCATAAACAAGGCTTCTTACATTTTTTATGACACTTCTTACACCTTCTAAAATGGTGAAAATGGACTTTTTCTCTTATACATCTCTTACACACACTTACACATGTACTTGAAGTACACATTGACCTCTCACATCCCAAGTTTCTCACACATGTGTGAGCAAGTCTTGGACTTTGCATGGCTTGTGTGTCTCTTTGGTGGCACCTATGTGGATTCCACGTAGATGCCACCTCACCCCAGCCCTTCAAAATCCTATAAATAGGACCCTTGTCTCATGCAAAAATATATTCATTCTTGCATTAGAGTTATTATGCTTGTTTAGACTTAGAATTGTTTTTATAAGAGTTTTTGTTAACAATTTGGTAGATGATAGATTTCTTTCAAGTCTTAGAACTTAGTGATTTAGCTTCATCTCTGTATTTGTCATTTGCATGCCATAGAGCTTGAGGATTTCTTCCATAGCTCCTCCTTGAGCTTCTTTTGGCCTCTTTCATTGAGTGCTTGAGAGTTGCTTTTATAGCTTCCTCTTGAGCATCTCAATCTTCATTATACCTTGCATTCATAGTGGGATCTATACTTGTGTTGGGAGAGCACACCCACAACCTCTCTAAGAGCTTAAATCAAGCAAGTCTTGGGTGCACTTGCTTCATGCTCATCCGAGGTTATGGTAAAAAATAGTGTTTTTTACAAGTTTATGAACATGTTAGAATAGATTGAATATGATCTTTATCATTAACGTTTGTATGTTTGAACTTGTTCCTAAGAGGTAGGTTTTCATCATATACATTTTGGCACACCCGGTGGGACCCACAATCCCATTTTCTAACTATTTTTCTTAATCTTGTGAAAGTTTCCCATGAATTTTCCAGATAGGCGTCTCCACCTATAGACAAGTGTCTCCGCTAGAAAAGAGTTTTTCTCTCATTTTAGTTTATTTTAATAAGCAAAACTTGTATTTGGTAATCATATTAAGGCTAATGATCATTAGTAAAACACCTAACTGTATCTGCAAATGAAGAAAAATACATGAAACACATACAATCTTTGTTTTTTGGTAGATAGGTGTCTTTGCAAACACACACGTGTCTCTGTTAGAAAAGGGAGTTTCCTTTTTGTTGTCTTTTAAAAGCTGATTAACTAAAGTTTTCTAACATATTAAAGTTAAAGATCACTATGTATTTGTCATAAGAAACCTTTTTATGCCTTTGAAACTTAATGGGAGCATAAAACTTTCAAATATTGGTGGTTAATCTTTGTTTTTGTGCAGACAAGTGTCTCTACCTGATTTCACCATGTTCTCATAATATCTTGCACTTTAAGTTTGTTGATCTGAGTTTTTTGGAAGACATTGACATTCTATGACTTCTAACAATGATTTTGCAGAACGTTGACCAAGATTTGAACATTCTAAGATTTGAAATCTCTTCTTTGTTTTTAGGTTTTGGCAAGGACATTGGTCTAAATTTTTAAAACAAAATTAACACACTTTCCTTTGGTGCATTAAAAAGAACCTTTTATGTGCAAATAACACTTCATATCTAGATTTGGATTTAAAATGAACATGGGCTAAAAATGAACAATCAAACATTTTCTTTGGTGCTTTAAAATCAATCCAAAATTCAATCTTGAATGCCTAAAGGACAATAAATCAATGCGATGAAACATTTCAATTTGGTACTTTAAAATCAATCCAAAATCCAATCTTGAATGCCTAAAGGACAATAAATCAATGTGATGAAACATTTCGATTTGGTGCTTTAAAATCAATCCAAAATTCAATCTTGAATGCTTAAGAGATAATGATTCAATGCAATGAATCAAAACAAAGTCTTGAATGCTAAAGGGGAGTAACACTTTTTCTTGCTTTTGCAAAGTATCAAATTTCATTTTCAAGCATTGTCATTTGCTTTCCAAAGAACATTATATGTTAAGAAAACAAGTGTTTGATGTTCTAGGATAGAAAACACTTAGTCTAAACTAGGTTCAAGTTGGAATGAATGCTTCTTGATGTGTTTGAAGGAGTGTTTTTCGACACTTCCTTAAGAGCTTTTTAATTCTTGCAAAAACCTTAGTAAAATAAGTGACGTGGAAGCAATCCACTTGTATCTATATCCTCTCCCCTTGCCTTTATGGATCTTGGGTGAAGAGAAAGATCAAGTCTGATTGACTACACTTCTAGTGAGGCCTGTCTAGAGAGAAGTGCTTCCTCTTTAGAGAACGACCTCAAATTGGTAATTCTCTGATCGGTATAGAAACAAGGTGTTGAGAAAAATCTTGCCTTATCCTCTCAAGCTCAAGTGAGGCGTGTTGATGGTAGCTCGAGGTAGGTGAATATCCCTATGATTTTGGCATGGTCAACTAGGCTCTTAAGTGAGTCACACACATACAAACTAATTGGGAGGATGCCACAGACCTTACTAGACACTAATTAAATCAGAGGCCTACTCGATTCATCCCTGAAGGTTTTCTAATCCTTGTGTGAGGAGAATAGTAATCTCCCCAAGAAACTCATCATATCATGCCATCCTTGTGCACTTGGAACTGGATAATACGACATTGCTTGATCCATTGTGTGTTCAGCAGTGGCTATATTTTGATTAGCTCTTGGATGTGTGCCTAAGTCAATAAACAAGGGTTTTTTAGACACGTTGATTCCTTAAGATAGAAAGTCTTAATATGATTTAGAACAATAGAGAGGGGGGATGAATCAGTTGTTCTCAGGCCCTGATGTATAAAATAACTTCAAAAAATTTTCCTTAAATTAGATCAAGCAACCAAAACAAACTCGGTCATCACTGATTCAATAATAGAAACATATAACACTGCAGTCCACTACCTAGCTGTAACTAACTTGTAAAACATAGAAATGTTCAAACCAAAACATTCACACAAGTATTGACACTAGGATTTATAGTGGAAACCCAATATGGGAAAAACCACTTTGTAACATGCTACTATTATTTTCACTCTTCTGAAGTGAGCTCAGTTAAAAGCCAACCCTGTCAAAGGTTACAATACACACTGTCAAGTGTGACCTGGTTAAAGGATTTCAATCACTTTGTTAAAAGTGAGCCTTGTTACAGGACTTACATACACTCCATTAGAATGCAACCTTGTTCAAAGGATTTAACATATGACTGTTAGGTCAACCTCTGTTAAAAGGATTTTGACTATTATAATGGTTAGAAAGTAGCAGTAGTATTGATATGAAAAACATACAACTCACTTTACAAATATCAGATCCAATTCCATACACAAATGTTGGTTTACTGACTTTGAAACTTTGCTATTTCCATCTCTGATCTACTCGAAACTTTTCTTCAAGCAATCACCACACTCCTCCTTTATCCTTTTTTCTTATACAGTCAATAAAACTTACTGTTCTTCCAACATCTCCTTCACCCATGCATTCTCATACCTACTATTTAGGTTCCCTTAATACTTTTCTTTGTTAGGTTAACTTATCTTTTTCCGCTTAATCTCCTTCGTAGATCTTAGGGTTAGGTTAGATTCATTGAATCTACCCACTTCATGTTCTTCATCTCCTCTTCTAGAATCATCTCAAATCTCATAAAGATTTACAATAAAATGTTTTACAAATCATTAAATGCTTTCATACAATCAATAAATAAAATCAACATGTTTTACATAATCTAAGAATTCAACAATGTCAGCTCCAAATCTGAATTCTCTTCAAATATAAAAATGTTGATGCTCGGTCAATACTATGATCATCCACTCAGTCTTCATGTAAAACACTCAGTCACTACTAAAACTATTCCTCGGCATATACTATCTTCGTCGGCAATTAACTGATACTTGGTCGACACTAGATTTTTGCTCGACATACACTAACTCAGTCGACACTAACATAACTCAGCTTAAACATGATTTCTTCATTTTTGCTTGGTTAAGCCTTTTAGTCCTCAATCTTACTAAGATAAACAATACATTGTCCCATCATTGTACAACATAGTCAAGTACACTTTGCAGTATCAAGATAACTCAACCTTTCCCTAGGTGCTATTGTTACCATCCTTTCTTTCCCTTCTCACAATAGATATAGTACTTTCCTAAGTAGCAACAGTCTTACCAGTTAAGGTTTGACATCAATGACAATACAACAATTGCTTCAATTGCAGTTTCCAACAATCTCCCTCTTTGGCATTGATGGAAACACCATATGATATCACCTGAATAACACATGGATTACCAACCAATCCAAAAACTTATCTATCCATCAGAGAAAATTTATAATATCCTTAGCTTCATTCTGATTCAGAATCTATAAATCTCACTTCTGTGACCATCAAAAGTATTTGGATCTTCCTCTATCTTGATCTTTCATTTCTGTTCATCATCCCTACTCTTTAGTTCATGTGTTATAATATCATTTCAGTTCAATCTCCCTCTTTGACAAAAATGCCAAAGCAACAACAAAAACTTACATCCAACAGATGTAGATATATCTGTGTAGCTTAGTGTTTCTCCCTCTGTCAACTTGCTTATGACTGATTTGTTGTCTTTGCTTCTTCTTCACAGCTCTAGGATAGTCCTAAAGTGTGACAATCTTTTGCATCAATTTGTCAATTTTTCTGCTGTAGCATATTTGATGCAGTGCTCCTAGCTTGACTAGGCAACCTCAGTTAGGGGAAGGACCCCTAATTGACTTCTCAAGTACTCATGAGCTTCTTTAGGTAAATCTTTAGTGAATATGTCTGCCAATTATTCTTTTGTATTCACATATTCCATTCAGACTTCCTTGTCTTGTACGAATTCCCTCAAATAGTGATACTTGATTGCTATATGCTTGGTCTTAGTGTGCATCACTGGATTCTTAGAAATATTGATGGCACTTGTGTTGTCACAGAAAATAACAACAGGTTCAGTGATTTCTTCTTTCATGCCTATCAACAACTATTTTATCCATATTAAATTTGAACAGTTTACTACAGCAGCAACATACTTGGCTTCAACAGTAGATTGGGAAATGCAATTTTGTTTCTTGCTTGTCTAGGAGACTAATCTCTGTCCAAGAAAGAAAGCTCCACCACTAGTGCTCTTTCTGCCATCTACATTTCCTACCCAATCAGCATCAGTGTATACTCTAAGCTCAAATTTGTCATTCTTCTTGTAATATAACCCATAGTCAGCAATTCCTTTCAAGTATCTCATGATTCTTTTCACCGCCATCATGTGTGTTTCCTTAGGATTGGTAGAGAATCTTTCCACAATCCCAACAACTAGTGCAATATCTGGTCTACTATGTACAACATACTAAAATTTTCCAATCATGGATCTATACAAAGTCTGGTTAACTTCTGCAGCATCATCATTCTTAGATAACTATTGTCCAGTAACCATAGGAGTTCCCACTGGTCTAGCATCTTCCATTCCAAAAGTTTTCAGTATTTCATTAACATACTTAGACTATGTAATGAAAATTCCTTTCTTCATTTGATATACTTGTAAACCAACAAAGAATTTGATCTCACCAAACATACTCATTTCAAATTCAGTTTGCATTTCTTTTGAAAAACTTTTACACAATGCATCTTGTCCACCAAAAATAATGTCATCAAAATTTTTTTTGGCCAATAGAATACCTTTGCCTTCTTCATCCTTCAAGTATAGATTGCTTGTGTCATTTTTTCTTGAAAATCCAATCTGCATCAGATAGTTATGCAACCTCTCATACCATGCTCTGGGAGCTTGTTTCAATCCATACAATGCTTTGTTCAGTTTGCATACCATGTGTCTTCTGTTTGGATCAGTAAAACCTTCTGGCTGTTCTATGTAGACTTCTTCTTCCAGTACACCATTTAAAAATGCAGACTTGACATCCATTTGATATACCTTGAAATCTTTATAAGCAGCATATGCAAGCAGAGTTCTTACTCCTTCCAATCTAGCTACAGGGGCAAATGTCTCCCCATAATCTATTCCTTCTTCTTGTGTGTAGCCTTTGCATACTAGCCTAGCTTTGTTCCTAGTGATTTCACCTTTTTCATTCAACTTGTTTCGAAACACCCACTTTGTTCCTATAACATTCTTATCTGCAGGTCTCGGCACTAGAGTCCAGGTTTCATTCTTCTCAATTTGGTCAATCTCTTCATTCATTACTTGTATCCAATCTTCATTTTCTAATGCCTCTTTAGTTGTCTTAGGTTCAAACACACATAGTAAGCATGTTGGATCCTTGGTTTTGCTTCTGGTTTGAATTCCAGTGTCTTTATCTCCAATTATCTATTCAGGCTTGTGATGTCTTCTTACATATTTTGCCAAAATAGGTTCAACATTTTTCTCCTCTATTTCATCAGGTTCCTCAACAAGATTGTCAGATTTAGCCTCTGAATGCTCGGCAACCTCTTCATGATACTCGGCAACATTGTCTTATAGCACAACATGTTCTTGTTCTCTCTCGGCACTATTTTCTTGATGCTCGACATTGTTTGCCTGAGACTCAGCATCAGGTGCAAGTCTGTTACTTGCCTCTTCTATTTCCTCAATGTACACAAAAGATCTATAATCTTTTGGTTCTCTTTTGCTGTCTGCTTCATTTCTTTCTACATACTCATCAATTTTTACATTCACACTTTCCACAATTTTGTTAGTGTTAGAGTTCAAACACTTATAAGCTTTACTTTTTGTGGAGTAGCCTAGAAATATGCCTTCATCACTCTTGGCATCAAACTTTCCATTCCTATTGTCTTTCAATAAGTAACACTTGCTTCCAAAGATTCTAAAGTATTTAACACTCGGTGCATGCCCATACCATAATTCATAGGGTGTCAGATTTGTACCTTTCTTGATCTATACCTGATTAAGAGTGTAAACAACTATACTTATAGATTCTTTCTAGTATTTTTGTGCCACATTATTTTCAATCAATAATGTCCTTGCATAGTCCAAAATAGATTTGTTCCTTCTTTTTGCTATACCATTCTGTGGAGGTGTCCTTGGTGCAGACATCTATCTTTTGATTCCTCTATCATTACACAATAGATTGAAATTATTTGATGTAAATTCTCCACCTCGGTCAGATCTAAGACATTTCAGGTTCCTACCTGTCTCCTTCTCAACTTTTGCCAAATACCACTTAAAAATTTGAAAAGCATCAGATTTTTCTTTTAGAAACATTACATGCATCATCCTGGTATGATCATCAACAAACAAGATAAAGTATCTAGCTCCACAGTAACTTTGTATACCCATAGGTCCATAAAGGTCAATATGAACCAAATCTAAAATGTGTTCAGAAGTAAAGGTTTTGCTCTTGAAACTTGACTTAGTTATTTTTCCTAACTGGCATTCTTTGCACATTACATTCACAGGTTTCTTCAATCTAGGTAGGCCTCTTACTTTCTTCTTCTTACTTATCTCTACTAGATTGTCAAAGTTAACATGACATAGCCTCTTATGCCATAACCAAATGTCATCAAGTTGTGCAATCATACATATTTCTTTAGATAGGTCAAGATAGAACAAATTACCTCTAGTCTACTCACCACTTCCAATCAGTTCACCAGTAGCATCAAATATCTTAGCTTTCTTGTGATGAAATTCCACTCGGTAGCCAGTTTTGTTGAGTTGAGAAACACTTAGCAAATTATAATTCAATCCTTCAACCCAATAAGCATTTTCACAAGAGATTTTATTAGTTAGTTTAATCAATCCTTTTCCTTTAACAAGACATGGTGCATCATTACCAAATGTTACACTTTTACCTTTATAATGATGTAAGGTCTCAAACTTACTTTTGTCACCAGTCATGTGATGTGAACAACCACTGTCTATAATCCATTTATCATTCTTGTTCACATAGGAAATCAATGTAGTTTTCTCATCCTCATCAGATTCATCTTTCATTGCAACATAGACTACCTCAATTTCAAAATCATTACTATCAGTGTCAATCTCTTCTTCAGCAATGTAACAAGATTTCTTACCTTTTCCTTTGTAGTCTTTGTACCTTCGGTAGCCTTTGTCATCTCTTCTATCTTTGTGTCTTATGTTTCTTTCTTCATCTTTATCCTTCCTGTCAGGACATCTAGTAGCTATATTACTGACTTTATTACATGCAAAACATATAATAGGGAGTTTACCTTTATATTTTCCTTTTCCTCTTCTCAGTCTTCTAGCCATAAGAGCTTCTAGATCTTCAAGATCTTCATCAGTAGTGTCACTGTCACTTTCACTTTCACTAGTGTATCTTTCTTTTTCTTTCTTCAGTTTATTCAGAACTAACTATGACTTAAAAGCATATTCAACATTTCCAATACTACCAACAGTGAAATTATCATAGTTAGATAGTTCAAAAGCAGTCAGTTTGTGAATCAAACCTTCCAAAGTAAGCACATTTCCAGAGTTACATCTAGATTCTTGAATAGCTGAGATATTAATAGCATATATAGGACACAAGGTTCTTAGCACTTTTCCAATTATGGTCTCATCATCAATAGTTCCATTAGCTCCTCTAATAGCATTCACAGCTTCTTTTATTCTACCAAAATATTGTGCAATTTTTTCATCTTCATTCATTCTCATTTCATCAAACTTACCTCTGAGACTCTCAGCTTTGGCTTTCAACACATATAGATCACCACCATAGATCTTTGCAAGAGTGTCCCACATATCTTTAGCAGTTGTGCAGTCCTTAATATCCTCAAATTTCGGATAGCTTAGGGTAGATGCAATTTCTAGCATTGCTTGATTATGTTCTTGCTTAGCTCTCATTTTCTCGGTAGTCAAAGGTGCAATAGGTGTGACATAGTCATGCTCAATATAGTATTTTGCACAATCACCAATACCGGCTAGATGCAACTTCATCAAGCTTTGCCATGCAGGGAAGTTTTTTTTTTTTTAGCTTCGGTACCTCCTTCTTATACATCTTGATCATTTGCTTCAAGTCCCTTTAAACTTGTTTTCTATAGACACCAATAAGCAACCTGGTTCTGATACCAATTGTTAATATGATTTAGAACAATAGAGAGGGGAGGTGAATCAGTTGTTCTCAAGTCCTGATGTATAAAATAACTTCAAATTTTTTTCCTTAAATTAGATCAAGCAACCAAAACAAACTCGGTCATCAGTGATTCAATAATAGAAACATAAAACACTGCAGTCCACTACCTAGCTGTAACTAACTTGTAAAACACAGAAATGTTCAAACCAAAACATTCACACAAGTATTGACACTAGGATTCATAGTGGAAACCCAATATGGGAAAAAACACTTTGTAACATGCTACTATTATTTTCACTCTTTTGAAGTGAGCTCGGTTAAAAGCCAACCCTGTCAAAGGTTACAATACACACTGTCAGGTGTGACTTGGTTAAAGGATTTCAATCACCCTGTTAAAAGGGAGCCTTGTTACAGGACTTACATACACTCCATTAGAATGCAACCTTGTTCAAATGATTTAACATATGACTATTAGGTCAACCTCTGTTAAAAGGATTTTGACTATTATAATGGTTAGAAAGTAGTGTTAGGAATAAGGTGTCTCAACCTTGGATAATTCCTATTCTTATTATTTGTTTTGTAAATGTATTTTTTGCAAATAATGTAATTAAGTGTGAGTGTACATGTCTAGTTGGCATGTTGATGTGTCACTCCACTTGATGTGTCGGCATCTTGTGCGTAAGGAGATCATGACTGAAATGGTCATGACGGATTCCTATGACACGTAAGAACTATTTAAGGAATGTGCTATGACAGGTGTAAGAGCATCTTATGACTTGGGCCTATTTGGGCACCCAAGAAGAAGTGGTTGGTGTGTGTAAGAGAATATGCCAAAAATAGGTTGGTATGATAGATTCTCTTGTGACTATTATTTTTGGCGGATTCTATGACAAGTTGTCATAGTCTATTCTAGGGATGGACACCTATTCTTGGGATTGCATGTAACAACTGTGTACATGTGGCTTTGTGCATGGATCTTGGTGGTTGTGCCTATTTTTGGGTCTAGAGGAGTCTATATATATGATGCTGCTCCTATGGGAGAGATATAACAAAAATTTAAGTCTTGTTGGCTTTGTCTCTCATTTCCTGAAAGAACTTGCATTGCAAGTGTATTGTAATCTTTGTGTTGAAGATAATACATTGTGCAGGTTTTGGAGTGCTGGGGTTTTTTACCGAAAGGTTTTCCCCAGGGTATATCATTGTGTCATTCTCTATTTTTCTGTATGCATTGTATGTGGTTGCAATATCTTTGTTAAAGTAGTTAACGAATCTAAAATTGTAAGGATTTATAAGAATTTGCACAATAGTCTCCTATAGAGATTAGCGTAGGAAGCTGTTTTCGCACCTAAGTTTCCTTACAAGTGGTATCAGAGCTTGATCAACTTTTGATCCTAGTTGTTGGGTAGGGTTTTTTGAGCTAATCTCAAGTTTGAGTGGGAGTTTTTTGCAAAGCATTTTGAATCTTATTTGTAGATTGAGATGGCAAGTTCATCATATGGAAGAATGGAGGTGGAGAAATTTAATGGCACTAATTTCGAGTTGTGGAAACTCAAGATGGAAGACATGTTGGAAGATCGTGACATATGGGAAGTGACTTCAAGTGCTACAAGACCAGCAACTATAGCTCAAGTAGATTGGGATATCAAAGACCGTAAAGCTAAGGGTCTCATAAGACTATGTTTAACCGATGCAGTCCTTCTGAATGTTCTAGATGAGAAAACCACAAATAGTTTGTGGGAAAGACTTGCGGCCGTGTATCAGGCCAAATCTCTGGTGAACAAGTTGTTCCTGAGGAAGAAGTTGTACTCTCTATGAATGGAGGAAGGTGGATCCTTAACGGATCATTTAAATGCATTTAATCTACTGGCTGCACAGTTGACATCAGCTGGTGTCAAGTTAGAGGAGGAGGATCGTTGCTACACACTTTTGTGTTCTTTACCAGATTCATGGGACCATCTTGTGATGGCTCTCGGAAGCACTTTAGTCACCTTCAAAATGGATGATGTGGTGTCTTTGGTGCTATCATAGGAGATGCGGAGAAAGGCTTCCGTTTTGGAAAAAGAAGCCCTTGTTGTTCGTGGGAGATCCACTAAAAGAGAGAAGAAAAATGATAATAAGTCTGATAATAAGGGTAGATCCAAATCCTGTGGGAAGTTAAAGACTTCCAATAAGTCCAAGGCAAAATGTCAAAACTGTGATACATCTGGGCACTTCCGTAAAGACTACAAAGAGCCGAAGAAGAAGAAGAAAGGTTCAGATTCAGCTTCAGAAAGATCTCAAGAAGATGGTGATGATTCATCACAGCTTTGGTAGCCCATGCATCTGATGATGTGTGGTTGGTTGACTCAGGTGCATCTTTTCACATGACCTCTCATCGAAACTAGTTCTCAAAATATGAAGAGTTCGATGGTGGAAAGGTGTACTTGGGTGATGATTCTCACCTAAAGATAGTTGGACGCAGAAGGGTCACTATCAAATTTCCTGATGGACGAGTAAAGGGAATCAACAGAGTTATGCACATTCCAGGTTTGGCACAAAACCTATTATCTGTAAGTATGCTGAATGATGTAGGTGTGCAAGTTGTTTTTTTGAAAGAAGGATTCAAGATGATGAGAGGATTGATAGTGCTTGCAAGGGGTACTAGGAGAGGTACCTTATTTCAGCTAGATGCATGTATTCCTCTATGTAATAGTTCTTCATCCTCACCATCTGAACAAGCAGTGAAGAAGTTTGTGGCTATTGGTTCCGATGGTAGTGCAAATACTTTGGAAGGTAAGCTTCCTGTAGAAAAGACAATGTTGTGGCATATGAGATTTGGCCACATTGGTGAAAAGGGTCTCAGAACCCTGAAAAATAAAAATCTCATTGAGGGGTTAAATGATTGAAATCTTGAGTTCGACTTCTGCAAACATTGTGTCTATGGTAAATAAAATCATGTTCAATTTTACTCTAGTTCTCACAAATCTTCTGATGTTTTGGATCTTATTCATTCTGATGTATTTGGTCTTGTAAAAGTTCCTTCAATCTCCAAGTTTGTATTTTTTATATCTTTCATAGATGATTACAGTAGAAGGAAGTGGATTTATTTCCTTAAAAGTAAGACACAAGTCTTTAGTCCGTTCAAGGAATTTAAAGCTCTTGTAGAGAATCGGACTAGTAAGAAGATTAAGTGTGTGAGAACTGACAATAGTGGTGAGTTTTGCTCAGCAGAGTTTGAATAGTTCTGTAAAGAATAAGGTATTGAGAGGCATAAGACAACTCCTTATACCCCACAACAAAATGGAGTTGCAGAGAGAATGAACAGGACACTGATGGAGAAGGCTAGGAGTATGCTTAGTGGAGCTGGTTTAGAACAAAGGTTTTGGGCTGAAGCTGTGGCCACTGCTTGCTATCTAGTTAACAGATCTCCTACATTAGCCCTTTTTGGTAAGACACCCATGGAGGTGTGGTCTGGTAAGAAGCCTTCAATTAGGCATCTTCATGTTTTTGGTTGTGAAGCTTATGCACATGTTCCAAAGGAGAAAAGATCTAAGTTGGAAAAAAAAGTTGTTAAATGTATTTTCATCAAATACAGTGCTGGTGTGAAAGGATACAAGCTTTGGGATCCCGTGACTAGTAAGGTGTTGTATAGTAGAAATGTTATTTTCAGAGAGCTAACATCTTCTCCTATTGTGCTACAACCAGATGAAAAAGAAAAGGAAAAAGATGTTGTTCAGTTGCCTCCTACCCCTGAGAAGACTGAACAGAGAGACCATGTTGGGTCTAATGATGAGGAGAGCTCTAGTAGCTCTGATAGTTTGGAAGAAGAGGAAGAACAACCTCAACCTCAGCCCTTGAGGAGATCCATGAGAGAAAGAAAGCAACCAGAAAGGTTTGGTTATTCTATGTTAGATTCCAGTTGTGCCTTTGCTTTGATTACTAACACTGATGAGCCTAGATCTGTGAAAGAGGCTTTGGGCATGGAAGATGCAGGTTCCTGGATTGAGGCTATGGATGATGAGATGGCTTCATTGGAGAAAAACAAAACTTGGGACCTTGTACCTTTTCCTAAAGGGAGAAAATCTGTTGGCTGTAAATGGGTGTTCAAGAAGAAATTCTGTGCAGATGGCAGTGTTGAAAGGTATAAAGCTAGATTGGTTGCAAAGGGGTATTCACAGGTAGAGGGAATAGATTATGGTGAAATATTCTCTCCTATTGCAAAGTTGACATCCATTAGATTTCTATTATCTCTTGCTGCATCATATGATTTAGAGATAGAACAGATGGATGTGAAGACAACTTTCCTTCATGGTGATTTGGAGGAAGAGATTTATATGTCATAGCCTGAGCACTACATTGCTAAAGGTAAAGAATCCTTAGTTTGCAGATTAAAAAAATCTCTATATGGTTTGAAGCAATCTCCTAGGATGTGGTACCTTAAGTTTGATGCCTTTATGTTGTCAATTGGATTTGTAAGATCAAAATCAGATCATTGTGTTTATTTCAGAGTTGAAAATGATCGCCTTCTTATTGTTGCATTATATGTTGATGATATGTTGCTGTTTGGGAAGGGTAAGGGTATGATTTCTAATTTTAAATCTTAGTTGTCAGCACAGTTTGAGATGAAAGATCTTGGGGCAGCTAGGTACATCTTGGGTATGGAAATCAATAGAGACAGGTCTAACAGAAAACTTTGGTTGAGTCAGAGTAAGTATGTGAAGTCCGTGTTGGACAAGTTCAGCATGGCAGATTGTAGACCACTATGTGTTCCTATTTCTATGGGAACAAAGTTGTCTGTAGATGATTGTCCAAAATCTCCTAGTGAGGTGGAGGACATGAGTAGAGTACCTTATGCTAGTGCAGTTGGTAGTCTTATGTATGCTATGTTTTGTACTAGACCAGACATTGCCCAAGTAGTGGGAGTCTTGAGTTGATTTATGGCTAACCCTGGACGGGTACATTGGGATGTAGTTAAGTGAGTATTCAGATATTTGAGGGGTACATTAGATTACTCCATATGTTATCATGGTAACTCTTCTAGATCTCTGCATTCAGTTTGTATTCATGGGTTTGTGGATTCAGATTGGGCAGATGATATTGACAGCAGGAGATCCACCAGTGCTTATGTGTTCACTATGTTTGGTGGTGCCATTAGTTGGATGAGTAAGCGACAACCTGTGGTTGCTTTGTCCACTACAGAAGCTGAGTACATGGCTGCTACTCATGCTTGTAAAGAAGCCATTTGGCTTAGAGGATTGTGTTCTGATGTTTGTGTTGATGCAAAATAAATTACTATTTGGTGTGACAATCAGAGGGCTATTTGCCTTGCAAAGAATCCAACTTTCCATGCCAGAACGAAGCACATTGATGTGCAGTTTCACTTTGTGAGAGATATGGTGGAAGATGGAAAGGTAAATTTGG
Source organism: Chamaecyparis obtusa (assembly GCA_027943335.1). Lineage (NCBI taxonomy): Eukaryota > Viridiplantae > Streptophyta > Pinopsida > Cupressales > Cupressaceae > Chamaecyparis > Chamaecyparis obtusa. The sequence continues at coordinate 1,222,309 of BSBK01000253.1, forward strand.
AGAAGGTAGATACTGTGAAGAATGTTGCGGATGCATTAACGAAACTAGTGGGCACTGAGAAGTTCAGATGGTGTTCGGAGTCTATGGGCCTTTTGGCCTATAGCGGTTAAAGTTCTTGTTATGTTCCTGTTGCTCTTACAAGGTGTTCGACAAGTGGGAGAATGTTAGGAATAAGGTGTCTCAACCTTGGATAATTCCTATTCTTATTATTTGTTTTGTAAATGTATTTTTTGCAAATAATGTAATTAAGTGTGAGTGTACATGTCTAGTTGGCATGTTGATGTGTCACTCCACTTGATGTGTTAGCATCTTGTGCGTAAGGAGATCATGACTGAAACGGTCATGATGGATTCCTATGACACGTATGAACTATTTAAGGAATGTGCTATGACAGGTGTAAGAGCATCTTATGACTTGGGCCTATTTGGGCACCCAAGAAGAAGTGGTTGGTGTGTGTAAGAGAATATGCCAAAAATAGGTTGGTATGACAGATTCTCTTGTGACCATTATTTTTGGCAGATTCTATGACAAGTTGTCATAGTCTATTCTAGGGATGGACACCTATTCTTGGGATTGCATGTAACAACTATGTACATGTGGCTTTGTGCATGGGTCTTGATGGTTGTGCCTATTTTTGGGTCCAGAGGAGTCTATATATATGATGCTGCTCCTATGGGAGAGATATAACAAAAATTTAAGTCTTGTTGGCTTTGTCTCTCATTTCCTGAAAGACCTTGCATTGCAAGTGTATTGTAATCTTTGTGTTGAAGATAATACATTGTGCAGGTTTTGGAGTGCTGGGGTTTTTTACCGAAAGGTTTTCCCCAGGGTATATCATTGTGTCATTCTCTATTTTTTTGTATGCATTGTATGTGGTTGCAATATCTTTGTTAAAGTAGTTAACGAATCTAAAATTGTAAAGATTTATAAGAATTTTCACAATACTCTCCTATAGAGATTAGCGTAGGAAGTTGTTTCCGCACCTAAGTTTCCTTACAAGTAGGAGTAGTATTGATCTGAAAAACATACAACTCACTTTGCAAATATCAGATCCAATTCCATACACAAATGCTAGTTTATTGACTTTGAAACTTTTCCATTTCCATCTCTCATCTTCTCGAAACTTTTCTTCAAGCAATCACCACACTCCTCCTTTAGCCTTTTTGCTTATACAGTCAATAAAACTTACATTCTTCCAGCATCTCCTTTACCCATGCATTCTCATACCTACTGTTTAGGTTCCCTTAATACTTTTCTCTGTTAGGTTAACTTATCTTTTGCTGCTTAATCTCCTTCGTAGATCTCAGGGTTAGGTCAAATTCATTGAATCTACCCACTTCATGTTCTTCATCTCCTCTTCTGAAATAATCTCAAATATCATAAAGATTTACAATAAAACATTTTACAAAGCATTAAATGCTTTCATACAATCAATAAATAAAATCAACATGTTTTACATAATCCAAGAATTCAACAATGTCAGCTCCAAATCTAAATTCTCTTCAAATATAAAAATGCTAATGCTTGGTCAATACTATGATCATCCACTCGGTCTTCATGTAAAATGCTTGGTCACTACTAAAACTATTTCCTTGGCATCTACTGTCTTTGTCGGCAATTAACTGATACTCGGTTGACACTAGATTTTTTCTCGGCATACACTAACTTGGTCGACACTAACATAACTCGGCTTAAACATGATTCTTCATTTTTGCTCGGTTAAGCCTTTTAGTCCTCAATCTTACTAAGATAAACAATACATTGTCCCATCATTGTACAACATAGTCAAGTACACTTTGCAGTATCAAGATAACTCGACCTTTCCCTAGGTGCTATTGTTACCATCCTTTCTTTCCCTTCTCATAATAGATATAGTACTTTCCTAAGTAGAAATAGTCTTACTAGTTAAGGTTTGACATCAATGACAATACAACAATTGCTTCAATTGCAGTTTCCAACAGAAAGTGCTTGTGCATGTATTCGAAGTTACAAACCCAGTGAAAACATATGTTTGAACATACACAAATCAAAGGTTACAAAGTTCTTTACCAAAGAGATCATCTGCCTATTCTCCCACGATATTGATTTGTCTCTTGTGGAACTATTTTTCAACTATCCCAAAAGAAAAATGATGTATGGATGAACTGTTTGTCGACTATCCCAAAAGAAAAATAATGTATGTATGAAATTGGTTCTTGCCATGAACATCTGTTGATCTATCAAGATAGTATCCTCAAGTCATGACTGGTAGTGTTAAACATAAGAAAGCAAAACTCCTAGTTGTATGAGTCCATAGAGAGAAGAAAATCATTGATCAAAAGACTAAAGCCAACCAATCTTATTTGAAACCCATTCAAGAATTTCTAGAGGTTGTTGATAAATCAAATAAAATCATCTACAACAATCAGGTTGCTAATTTTGTTGCCAAGAACAAAGTAAACATGGCCTTTGTGACTTGGGAATCCTACGACTAAGGACCTTTGACCTTCTTTCTTCATCCTCTTCAAGTCATTCATCCCTTTCTCATCTTTTAACACCGCTTTCTTCATCCACATCCCAAAACATTAGGAACATTAATCAAAATCTTGGAATTTAAATTAGAATCAGATCATTCCATCTTTCACACCTTCATCAAGCCATAGGGTGAAATAATCATTCCAATAGTGTCTCATAGACCTTAATTCCAAAGCAAACATTAATCCCTTACTACCTTGAGAACTAATTCTTTCTCTAGTAGTCCTAATCCAGTCCTATTTTGTTTAGGGGATCATTAGTCTATCACCCAAACAAAAGAAAACTTTAAATCAAAACCAATCTTATGTTTGCACAATCACAAGGTCTTGTTTACCTAGGTTTATTCAAACCCTTTAAATCCAATCAATCCTTGAGGCTTAGTTCCTCTTTAATCCAATATCATCAATAAATCTAATCCTAAATCAAAATCAATCAATCCAATTCAATCAATCCAATCAATCATCAAGACTTAATCATTAGTCCAAGTTGCTCCTAGTTCACCAAATCCTTTTCTTTCCATACCTCATCAACTATTCACCCTTCTTCAATTAAACCATTCTAAGGTCACTTGTGCATGGTACTTACCCAATCACAAGCAAAGCTAAGACAAGAATCTCTCATCATGGATAACGATCAGGAAACTATCTATCAAGGTGACTTTAATGACAAAGAAGAACCCCACATGGAATTTGATACAGTAATACCCGAAAGTGTCAGTGCCAATCCATGAGCTAAAGAATTCTTTGATGATCCTAACAATTTAAGCTTAGTGGAAGACTTAATCCAAGCCAACAGTGCTAATATTTTCATGAATCTTGTACAAAGGGGTGTTACCCTCCCTGATAATTTTGATGAAACTTTTCTTGAGAACAACTTGATTCAAACCAACAAAAGCAAAGTAGTGCCTATAATGCCATCAACATTTGATAACACAACTCAACCTCCCCCTGATACACTTGAATTAATTTGAAAAATTATAAACAAGCCTAACTCAAGAAATGGGGTGAGTAACGATGGTTTAAGTGCAGGTCGTACACCTAAACAACAACCAGGGTCCTCAGGACGGTGCTCTGCTTCTATTTTCTTGAAGCCTAGTGGAGTCCTAAAGAATAAAAAATCCACACAAACAAACAACAACAATCAAAGACATAACACCAATCTTCCCCCTCTGGGAGGACATAATTCATCACGAGGAGGAGGAACACATCAAGCCCATACAATCACCACTAATCCTCCTGAATTAGTCCAACAAATTGATGAGCTCAAAGGCATGATGATGGCTATGCAGAAAGGTGGGAAGAAGGAATTTTCTTTTGTAGAAATATGTCCTTATCCTTTTGAAAAATCAATTACTCTACAGCCATTCCCCGCTAATTTTGAAATGCCAAAGTTTGATAAATACAAGGGGGACTCATGCCCCGCACAACATATCAAGGAATTTTATGTATCAGCACAAGAATTTTCCCACAATGATCATCTTCTCTTAAGAATTTTCAGTAGGAGTCTTGGGGACCATCCTTAGAGTGGCTATTGAACCTTTCTCCGGGTTCCATCTCCACCTTCCATGATCTCATCGAAAAATTTGTTACACAATATTCTTATAACATGGAACATCAAGCATCCCTCAACAATTTGTGTAACATGAAAAAAAGAAATGGAGAAACCTTTGCCAATTTTCTCCAAAGGTGGCGACATCTCGCCAATTGCATGCCTTGGAAAATCCCAGATTTAGATCTAGATGATATCTTTACTAAGAATTTGGTTACATAAATGTCATTTCAGATGAAGATGGTTGCCCTAGATTCCTTTGAGGCACTTATTAAAAAGGGGAAGTCTATTGAAGATGGACTTTTGATGAAAGGAGAAATAAAACACTATACCCCTAATTCATCTAACAACACTAATGATAAACCTAAGTTCTGGTCTAAGAACAAAGGTGTTTTTAATGATGGAGTGACAGATGCTAAACACATCCAAAATGTTCAAGCATCCAATAATAATAACCAAGGCAATCACAAAAATAATGATCAGAACAATCGCAACAATAATAAAACCAATCTAAATAATCAAAACAATCAGAACAATTTGAATAACCAGAGTCAAAATCAAGGATCTAGTTATTGTGGCTCTCTATTCTCATGATATAATGGCAATAATAACAATAACAATCGACAACAACAACAATGACAATTTACATAGCTGGCAGATTCTCTTGATGTGATCTTCCAACGTCTAGTCGATCAAGGGATGATGGTTTACCCTAACACCAGGCCTTTCAATGAAAATCAACCTAAACCCAACTGGTATAAGGATAATGAATACTGTGATTATCATCGCATAAAAGGGCATGAGATTAAAAAATGCATGAAGTTTCATAATTTTGTGCAAGATTTGATCGATGATGGTAAAATTGAAGTAGAAGGACAAAATGCCTCTACTTCTAAAGCCTAGCTAAAAATGTATTCTAAACCTTTTCCAGAACATAATCAAAATAACACATCCATGTCCAAGGGCTTTTCTTATGATTATTCAATGAACAAAATCTCAGGAGATGAATGCACTTATGGAAAACTAGCTGAAAATGATGTCTGTGGATTTGAATCACTGTGTGGCCATATTGAACAATCTGAAACTCATGTAAACACATTGACTTTAAAGAGTGTAGATTGCAATGTTACTACTCGCTGCCCTCCCGTAATTGTACAAGCTGTTGCCAATCCACCTATTGTAGATCCACCTATAGCACCATCTACCTCGACAGGACTTGCATCATGTTATGACTTGCTTTCCCAACTAAAGAACCCTGCACAAATATCCATACTAGAGCTTTTACATACATCCCCCATTCATAAAGAGGTCCTTGAGAATGCCCTAACCGAGTCTCACGTCCTATAAAATATCAATGCCTCGCAATTCCAAGCAATGATCTAAAATTTGGCTGCCCAAAAATACTTGGTTTTCACTGAAAAATATTTTTGAGGTCCTGACCCTCATCATAATAAACCCCTGCATATCCAAGTCACCATCCATAACACCCGAATCAAAATAGTCCTTATAGACAATGGATCTGGTCTAAATCTTTGTACTTTAAGCATGATCTGCAATATCAGTCTTTCTAAGGATCTCATTGATGTAAATAAGAGAATAACAATAAAAGCATATGATGACAGAGAAAGGGTGGGTAAAGGTCTCATCACACTCCCCTTACAAGTGGGCCCAACCCTTATTGAAACTATTTGTCAAGTACTTGATCTAAATCTACCCTACAATATCCTTTTGGGTAGACCGTGGACACATGCTATCTTAGGTGTCCCATCCACATTTCACCAGTGTTTAAAATTCCCACATCATGGAGCTCAAATAACCATCCCAAGAGATCATGAACCCTTTACGTATTGCAAGAGACTGGAAGGAAAGCAATCAAACTATTTTCCACTAAATGAATATGTTCATCCTATTCCACAAGAAACTCCCATCGAACACACTTCTTCTAAAGAAAATATGTCTCATCAAGCTAAGGGAAAAGAACCTTGTGGGAAGGGAATTCTAGTCAGACCTGATGACGACACTGGCATGGGCAAGGCTAAAGTTCCCTTAGAACTAGAAAAGGAAGATAATGTTGTGTTACATCAAGAGGCTAAACAAATAAAACCTGTTGATATCTCACCTGAAAAATATGGTATGGGTTACCAACTTATGCAAAAAATGGGATATGATGGACAATGTCCACCTAGAAAAGGAAAATATTTCCTCAAACCTCTTCACACTGAATTCAGAGCTCCCAAAGACAAGACTAGTGTAGATTGTCATACACATGAAGCTATCCAACCTAGCAATAGTACTCCTACATGTGAGGACTCATCCGAGGAAGAAGAAGTAGAGATTCAACTGATGACCTATGAAAGACTTTTGTAAATTCAAATCACTAATCCAAGTTATCAAGGGGAACCCTATGTGCCATCACAATTATCTCAAGAGCATGATCATGGTCCTAATCAGAGAGATCCTATCCTATCTACTAAGAAAGCTCCTATTGTTACAAATAGTGCCTCTATTATTTCTCTTATGGATGAACACATTATTAAATCAGATCACATGCATTTGAATTGGGGGCAAATTATTAATATCCCTCTCATCTCAGATATGTTGCTACCTATTATAGACTATACTCCTGCTAATATAGATGGTACTACTCCTACTACTACACAAGATCCCGCTACTACATAGTCATAAGGCCCTATTGAGGACTCACCTCCTAAGATAGATAATGATGATGATGCAAATCTCCCTCCTAAAATCACTCTTGCTGATTACATAAGATGATATCATAATAGTGACACATAATTAAATTAATATGAATGGGACTCACAGTCAAATGCTACAATAGAGATTCAAGTTGATGTTGTGCACAAGTATGCTACTGCTAAAAATTCTTAAAGGGGAGAAAGCTCTAGTTCTCAAGCACAATTAGATGATGAGGATCACTCTCATCCTTCTATAGAGATCCTCCCTATGGTTTCTAAGTTATCTACTTCTACTCTAGCTGATCAAATGAACCATGGATACATCAGACCTCATCCTATGACAACAACATGGAATTTAGGGAGGTCTCGAATTGACATGGTTCTTGTTCATACAATTTTGGAATAAATGGCTACTTGAGCACAAGAAGAAGGACACAGTTCTAGGGTTAGGTCATCTCGGTTAGATTCACAAACTACTTTTCTAAACTCCTCTAACTCTTCTAGGATGACTCATAATTGACAACGCTTTATGGAGGATAACTTTCTGGATCTATTTGAGACATTCATGAATGATGAGGTTGATACTGGTGTTTTTGCACTTGAACTTGTTGAATAGTTATCTCTTGTTCTTCCTGAGTTAAGTGGCTCGACCATTTCTCTTCCATCCATCCATTTAAACCTGTCACATCAACTTCCTTCATCCATAATTCCTGAGTCTTCCAGAAGCAGCTTGAATGTGCAACATAAAAATTAGAAATATAAGAATCCACTCACATATAAAGGTCACTATGTCCTATCTAATCGACATGTGAATATAAAAACACAAGAAATATTCAACAGACCACAACGGTCCTTCAAGAAAAGAATAAAAACATAAAAAAAATATGGATTCATAAATCCATCCTAGAAGAAGTGCAATCAAATGCATCTCAAAGAAAAGAAAGATCAAAGGCTATGTGGATTCCCATGTCTCTCTTAAAAGACTTGTATATAAAAGAAAATTCAATGTTGACATTCAAGCTCGCCTCTCCTTCTTATGACTCACCTCACTCTCAAATTCTTTGCACCATCATTACATTTGCTACTCCTTGCTACCATTACCACTCTCTCCAAAACCAAATCACCCCTGCAAGTTCCTTTACAATCCAAAGTGCATCCATGTATCTCATCACTAATGACTTGTTCAAGAGAAATTGAGATAGTAATTTCCTTAGGTGTGTAGAATGTGAGGAATCTGACAAGGCATTACGAGTGGTTCAAGAGTGTATTTGTGGATCTTTCTAGAATGGTCTTTCCTTGGATATGGTACCTTCACTTATGGTATCTTTGCAAATGTTCCTTTGTGATGATGACTACATAATCTTCCAACTTTAAGTACTCGCACTACTTGGTGAACAAAATAATAGTGGCATCAGTTCAGGGGCATATCAAATTGCAACACTTGAGGGAGATTTGCTCCCTAATCCTGTAAATATTTTTCATTTGAAGCACTTTTATGCGTAGCTCAACATTCAGTTCCTGTATAGTGTTATTTAGCAAAAAAATCCTAAAAATCAAAAAGAGATCCTGAAAAAAAATCCTAAAAATCAGAAAGAGATCCTGAAAAAATCCTAAAAATTAGAAAGAGATCTTGAAAAAATCCTAAAAATCAGAAAGAGATCTTGAAAAAATCCTAAAAATCAGAAAGAGATCCTAAAAAATCCTAAAAATTAGAAAAGATCCTGAAGAAATCCTAAACATCAGAAAAGCAGAAAATCCTAAAAAGAAGATAATGTTCCTAAAAAAATCATTGTTTGGTAAACACCTATTAAACATGAACCTTACAAAAAAAAGCATTCGTCCAATAGTGAAAACTTGGCAAACAAGCACTTTGTGCAAGTATTATGGTGAAAACCTATCTCAGGCACCATGATAGCAGATTTGGATCCATTGTCTTCCCGTCCATTGTACATATCCATCCTCATCCTAGTCCTAGTTTTTAGTCATCGCTTCCTGCATAGCCATATGGATCCAACCGCAATTCCCAACAAGTTGAGCTTAACCCCATCACACTGAGCTTTTCCTTGACACAGTGATTGCAAAAGTGCTTATCAAAATCAACATCAAAATCAAATCTCTGAGTTATTGTTCCTTTCACATCTATTGCCAGTGAATATCCATTTCAGTCAATCAATCTTTGCCCTGCAGGATGCGTCCTTCCTCAGTCGGCTCCAATCAATCTCATCAATCCTATCCCATTCATGGCAAGAACTATGGACCAAATGACCACTTGGTCAAGAGGCCTTCTTTGTTGATTTTATCTTTTTGTATCAATAGATCCTACTCATGATTACCTCGATCTTCCATATCTTGGTATATTGTAACTAGTGAAATATGATGCAAGTGTTGATTGTGGTATGATTTGTTTGTGGATACTTTAGGGGCATTTTGTTGGTTTCCCAATTATGATTATGAATATCTCAATGGGGGCAATGGGTTAGCATATGTATGTCCCTTACAAGACCTAAGTGTGCCCAGACCTCTCCAATAAGTATATGTCATCGGTTCCATCATAGTCAGGAAATCTACATCTTTGTTTCTATAGCTATCCAAGAGTTTAGTCCACACAATGGAACAATGTCATCTCTGCTTTTATAACACATGATGCATACCTCCTATTGCAATATCAAACTAGGGTGTGCTCTCTAATATAAACACAAGTGATCCCACTAAATCATGTAGTCAGGTTGCATTATAGTTTAAGTTGCATATTAGTTAGTTCATTTTTATGCATTTTTGTTTGAGACAAGGGTTTTGCTTATTCACCCTTCCCTCCCCCTTTTTTCATCCAATAAAAACCTCCCATCTCCCTCCTTGCCTTCATCCCTGTGAATCCTGTTCCTAGGCAACTCCCCCTCGGTGAATGGGTTACTTCTCCTTGCCCTCATTCTTCTAGCAGGTGGAGATGCCTGTCTGGCAACCAGAGGCTCCATCACGAGTTTCCTCTCTCTCTCTCTCTCTACCTTTCATATTTTTCTCTCTCCCCCTCCCTCCCTCTCCCCAGGTGAAGATACCTGTCTGGGGATGGGCGACTCCACCCATGCGGAGATGCCTATTTTGGGATGGATGGCTCCACCCAGGCAGAGATATTTGTTTGGGGATGGATGGCTCTACCCAGGTGGAGATGCCTATCTGGGGATGGGTGGCTCCACCCAGGTGGAGATGCCTATCTAGGGATGGGTGGCTCCGCCCCCAGACAGGTGGCTTTACCTATAGATAGGTGGCTCCACCCCAGGAAGAGATGTCTGTTTGTCAGTCGGCTCTGCCTATTGATGGGTGGCTCTACCCTGACTAGAGACCCCATCTATGAATGCGTGGCTCTTCCTTCCTTCATCGAGTGTCCATTCTTGTCTATAGTCGATGGCTCCACCGCCATTGGATGTTTCCCTTCACCAAGTGGCAACGCCTGTTCTGTCATATGCCCCCTTCTCCTTTTCTCTTGCCATCACCCCTCCCGACACAACCAACTGGAGCTAAAATGAAGGTGGATTTTTGAACTCACTGGATCGCTCCTATCTGTTGCCCGTCGGTCAACCCTTCCTTTCTGTCAAATTCATGCAAAGTCTTTTTCCCTCCTTTCGTGAAAATTGACCAAAAAATTTATTTTTGGCCTATTTTCCCGAGGGGGCACATCCTCCTATTGACTTTTCCTCTGTGCACCTCTTAGGTCCCTTTTTTCCTTTAGGGCATCTATATTTTTTTTTCTTTGACGCGATGCCATTTTTTACACCGCATCAAAGAGGGGCAAAATGTAGACACCTAAATTCATCCTTTAACATTAATTTAATTTAATTTAATTAATGACCCCAAATAACATTATAGTGAATTATTTAATTAATTATATTTGTTAATTTCATCTATTTATTTAATTAAATTTATTCACTAATTATAGTATTTGAATTAAACTTAAATACTACCTTTCATAATATATTAAATTTAGTTTAATACATGTTCCTCCATATTCCCCTTTTAAATAAATTTTTTATTTATTTAATTCCCTCACATTCTTTATTTCTACTAAGCCATGATTAAATTAAATTTTATTTAATTTAATCCTAAATCCAACCTAGATGCTATCCTACACACATCACTTTCTATCTAATAAACCTACTCACTAATTAACTAAGGTTAATTAGGCTAATTTTTTGGATTCCTACATCCATTAGTCCTAATTATTTGCTCACACATGTGTGAGCAAATTTCCAAAAATGGCCTTTTCAAAAATTGCTATAATTTGCATAAACAAGGCTTCTTAAATTTTTATGACACTTCTTACACCTTCTAAAATGGTTAAAATGGACTTTTTCTCTTACACATCTCTTACACACACTTACACATGTACTTGAAGTACACATTGACCTCTCACATCCCAAGTTTCTCACGCGTGTGAGAAAGTCTTGGACTTTGTATGGCTTGTGTGTCTCCTTGGTGGCACCTATGTGGATTCCACATAGATGCCACCTCACCCAGCCCTCCAAAATCCTTTAAATAGGACCCTTGTCTCAAGAAAAAATATATTCATTCTTGCATTAGAGTCATTATGCTTGTTTAGACTTAGAATTTTTTTCATAAGTGTTTTTGCTAACAATTTGGTAGATGCTATATTTATTTCAAGTCTTAGAACTTAGTGATTTAGCTTCATCTTTGTATTTGTCATTTGCATTCCATAGAGCTTAAGGATTGCTTCCATAGCTCCTCCTTGAGCTTCTTTTGGCCTCTTGCATTGAGTGCTTGAGAGTTGCTTCTATAGCTTCCTCTTGAGCATCTCAATCTTCATTATACCTTGCAATCATAGTGGGATCTATACTTGTGTTGCGAGAGCACACCCACAACCTCTCTAAGAGCTTAAATCAAGCAAGTCTTGGGTGCACTTGCTTCATGCTCATCCGAGGTTATGGTGAAAATTAGTGTCTTTTAAAAGTTTATGAATATATTAGAATAGATTGAATATGATCTTTATCATTAACGTTTGCATGTTTGAACTAGTTCTTAACAGGTAGGTTTTCATCATATACAGTTTCTTCTTTGTTAAATGTAACTCTATTAAGGTTAAGAATAATTTTCTTAAAAATGAAAACCCTAGTTTTAAAGGATGCAATTTTATATTTTTAGATTGGTAGTTGAAATTTGACCCTAGTAATTTAGCAAATTTTAAAGTAGATAGAGTTATCCTTCTTCCAAGCATTTCAGTAGAACTAATTAGCTCATAATTCTTTAAGGTAATAGGGAACAACTTAGGCCAATATGTAGGAATGTCAAAGATGGACTTTCCTAAGTTTGATAGCATAATAGTAGTAAACATGGATATTAATATCAAATCCTTATATCCAATCTTTATTCAGAATCTAGATGAATTTTATGAAATCTGACCAGAATTCCTCAAATCAAAGCTAAATGCAAAGTTGGAAGAGAAAGGACACAAAGTAATAGAAGGAATTTAAAGCCATTAGGAGAAGCTCTAGGCACACATGTTATGGATATAGAGGAAGAGGAGATTGTAGAAGAAAAAGAATCAGATAGAACAAATATCCTAAATAGGAAAGAAGATGGATATAATACTAATAAGATTAAAGATATGTTATGAGAGGATAAAACCCTATAAGGGGAAATAAAACTGAGGATAGTGGAGATGGAAGTAAAATTTCTATAAAATTAGGGAGGGTTTGTGATAGAGAAGAAAGACAAGAAAAGATAGAAAGAAATGGAAGAAGGGGAAATTGTGAAAATACAAATTAACGACATTGAACAAGAATATGTAAGGAATAATAGATTAAAGGGAAACCAACTGACAGTTAAGGGGGGAGGGGAGGTTAGATATGGAGAGATTAACCTATGATAAGATGATGAGGTAAGATTCATAAGAATGACCATGGAAGAAATGGAAGCATAATAAGAAGATATTAGCATTGATCAATACAAGGAGTCCTTAAGAGATATTTGGGAACAAACTGAAAGGATGTGGGAAGAAGTTAATCGAGAGCTAAGTCTTATAGAGGAGAATTTTTTTTTGAAGAAGGTGAGAATGAAGAAGCAAGATTGAGCACATTAAATATGGAAAATGACAAGGAAATGATTCATATAGAGAGGGTAGAGATAGAGGAATTGAGTAAGTTTCTAGGATTGGATCTCATTGAAGAGGATTGAGGATTGAATAGAAGCAATCAAGATATGTTAAGAAGAATGGTGGATGCTTTAAATGAGGAATCATTAGAGGAATTTAGGAGAGATATGAGAAGAGTAGAAGAAGATCAAATGATAGGTAGTAAATCAGTTGGGGAAATGGAAGAAAATACAAAATTGAGAAGTCTGGAGAATGAGGCATCCAATATAGGTATTGCCATTAAATAAAAAGGAAAGGAAAAGGCCAATTATGCCAAGGAATTGAAGAAAAAGGGGAGCAAGTCTCTAAATGAGCTAAGAACAAAAGATGCATTAGCAATAGGACAAGCCAAAATCACCACACTATATGCAGGGAAGGGGAAGGACCTTCCCACAAGACAATGAAGGTGATCATGTGGAATGTTAGGGGACTTAATGCCCCTAACAAAAAACACATCCTAAAGTGCTTTATTAGGAAGTATGAGACAAATATACTATTGTTACAAGAAACAAAACTAGGAACAAAGGATCTAGTAGGTTTGAAAAGGAAATTAGGAGGATGGGAAGTGGAGGAAAAACCATATTTAGGAGCCTCAGCTGTCTTAGGCATACTATGGAACCTCAGAAAGGTTATCTTTGTAAAAATGGGTGGTGGGAGGTTCTGGATTGAGGGTAAAATGAAAAGTATTAGTGGATCTCTAGAATTAATAGTAATAAACATGTATGGACCCTCAACCCTTCAAGAGAAAGCAAGAGTATGGAGAGAAATTGAAATATTTATTAACACCAATCCAAGATAGAATATTCTTTTAGGAGGAGATTTTAATGCTATTTTGATTGAGAATGAGAAAGTTGGGGTTTGATTAGTAAATCACAAACTATGTTGTCCTTTAATGAATGGGTTAATAGGAATGAATTAATGGATATTAATACAAATAACAAGACTTTTACTTGGACTAATAGAAGATTAGGATTTAGTAACATTACCAAAAAATTAGATAGGTTCTTTTTCAAAGTATGTTTGATAGACTTTAACTTTGAGCTGGAATCCTCTATGCTTCTTGCCTCTGGGTCAGATCACTATCTAGTATATTTGTGGATAAAGAAACCTACAAACCTATTAGATGCCCAATCAAATTTGAGAAAATTTCATTTAAAGATGATGAGTTGAAATTGATGCTGGAATAATGGTGGAAAGAGTAAGGATTAGAAGGATCCAAAGTCTTTATATTTATGGAAAAATTGAAAGCCATTAAAAGGTGATTAAAAAAGTGGAATAAAGATAACTTTGGGGATATATTTGAAAAGAAGGAAGAGTTCAAAAAGGAAATTGAGAACCTAAATGAAGAGGTCCTGAAGGATGGCATGAAAAAGGAGAGCTTTTTGGGAGAAAAATATGTTATTAAGAAAATATGAAGACATTTTGGCCAAGGAGGAAATCTTTTGGAGACAGAAGTCTAGAGAGATTTGGCTAGCAGAAGGGGATAAGAAAGTGTTTCATAATAGTCTAAAGATTAGAAGGAAGACCAATAGAATAGGGGAACTAAAGAATTCAAGTGGTGAAATGATAGAGAAACTAGAGGAAATTTTGAAAAAAGTGGTAACCTTTTTTAGAGATTTGTTAAACTATGAGTCCTCGACACGGGGAGCCCAGGAGAATATTCTATGCACTATTCTGTCCATTATCAATAGATAATAGAATAAAAGTTCAAATGCAAAAATTACAAAAAGGGGAAGTGGGGGTAGCTCTTCAACAACTTCATCCAGATAAATCTCTAGGACATGATGGTTTCCTAGCCTTCTTCTACCAAAACTATTGGTCTTTTCTGGGGGATGAAGTGAGAGAAGTTTTGGAGAGTAATAGAAACTTAGAAAGAATCCTTAGAGAGATCAACAACACCTTTCTAGCACTAATCCCAAAGAAAGAGAAAGCATCAAGTGTAGACGAGTATAGACCAATTTAACTATGCAACACTATCTATAAGATTTTAACAAAAATATTGGCTAATAGATTAAAGTCCCTACTCCCATAGATTATATCTAAGGAACAAACAGACTTTGTGTCAGGGAGATCCATTTTGGATGGGATAATTATTGCCCAAGAGGAAATTCATATTGTCCAAACTAATTAAAATCATAGTATGATGATAAAGCTAGATATCAAGAAAGCCTACAATAAAGTAGATTGGAGATTCCTCTGTAGATGCTTGAAGGCCTTTGGCTTTTCTAAACAATGGATAAATCTGGTTTTTGAGTGCATTTCTACGCCTAGAATTTCTATTTTAGTAAATGGAACCCTAGAGGGCTTCTTTGAAATATCCAGGGGTCTACGTCAAGGGGCCCCTCTTTCCTTTCTTGTTCATTATTATGGCATAAACTCTAGGAAGATCACTAAATAAGACTGGAGAGGAGGGAAGAATTAAAGAGATCAAGATTACTAGTGAATTAGAACCAACTACTCACCAACAATTTATGGATGACACAATGCTTTACAAGAAGGAGGATATAAAAGAGGCTAGAAATACTAAGAAATTATTATCTAAATATTTTGAGCCTTCAGGATAGCTTATAAACAGAGACAAATTAAATTTTTTTTCTTTAATACAGAGGTAAATCTAGAAAGAAGAATTTTGAATATTTTGGGTTTTAAGAAAGGAGAATTGCCTAGTAAATACTTAGGCCTTCCATTAGACAAGGGGAAGAAACCATTGGATTTGTGGAAATATGTCTTGATTAAGATAGAAAATTGAGTGACATCGTGGAAAGGAAAATGGCTCTCAACAACTGACATATTAAAAATGTTGAGATCTATCCTATTAGCTATCCCTATTTTTCAGATGTCTTGTTATAGTATGCCGATAGAAATTAGAAAGAAATTAAATCAGAAATTGAGAACATTCTTTTGGCAGGGTTTAACAAAAAAAATAGACTAGCCCTAGCAGCCTGGAACAAGATTTATAGAGCCAAAGAGGAAGGGGGAGTCAATCTAAAGTTTTTAAGGGATCAAAATTTAGTTATAGGAGCTAAATTAGTGTGGAAAATGATCAAGGAACTAGAATCTAAATGGGTCAAAATAGTTAGGCATAAGTATTTGGATGGTGAGAATCCACTCAACATTCTTTTCCATGAATCCCCTCTAGGGGGATCAAGGTTATGAAACTTTATTTTGGGATGCAGACCATTAATTAATAATAAGGTTTCATATAATATAGGGGATGGGGGACATGCTCTTTTCTGGGAAGATTCCTTGGGGGGATATCCAAAATTGAATATCATGGTAGAAGACTAGGAAGTAATTAATTTTCTTAAGGAGATGTTGAGTATTCATGTTAGGGATTACATGGAAATCCCAAGTGGAAACCCCACCTTGGGAAGGAGTTAGAAGTTAGATGGGAACTTTAATGTATCGACAAATTTTAAAAACAACTTAAAGGAAATTATAGAATCTAGGTTAATTATCCAAGCTATAGGGAAGATAGGATTGTGTGGATTGGATCCAAATCAGGGGAGTGTAATTCTTGAGATGGATATGAATCTTTATATAAGACCCATAATATCCCCAAAATAGAATTACCAATAGACCTATGCTGGAATAAAGAGTGTTTACCAAAGGTAGGTATGTTTGCATGGGTGACCTTAAAACATAGGATATTAACAACAAAATGGTTCCATAAAATAGGATTTCATGGACCCTCTAGATGTGTTTTATGCAAAAAGGACGAAGAATCAATATATCATATTCTCCTGAACTATGACTACACTAATAAATGTTGGGTATGGTTGGTGAGAAAAATCTACTGGAAGATAGCCCTACCAAATAACATTAGGGTCTTATTCCAATATTGGCCTAGAAACCAAGGAAAAGATATATATGGGAACTTATGGACGATTTCTCCATCTCTTTTAATTTGGGAAATATGGAAAGAAAGGAACAAGAGAATTTTCAAGGATGCAAAAATGTAGTTTGAACAGATTACCAACATATTGGAGGCATGTATTATGGAGACCATAAATAGCAAAAATAGTCTAAAAAATAAGGGACAAAGATTCTCTGTGGGATGATAAGATCATAAATAGATGGGCAAGTCTCAAAACCCCTCCCCTAGGTGAATTCTCGAAGAAGGAATTTGACCAGATGAGGAAAGAATGTGTTTGGGAGGCCCCACTATGGGTTGGCATAAATTGAATTTTGATGGAGCATCCAAGGGTAATCCCAAAATTATAGGCATTAAATGTTGTATTCATAATTGGGAGGAAAAGTTAATAACCAATATAGCGAGCCCTATAGGAATTAGGATAAACAATGTAGCATAATTCACTGCCCTTTTGGAAGGACTAAAAGCTTGTAGGATGTTAGGTATTGATAAGGTAGAGATAGAAGGAGATTCTTCTATAGTAGTCAACGCGGTAAAAAAAAGGGGCCACTTTGAATTGGCAATTAGATGGACTTGTTAATCAAATAATGGAACTTTTAAAACTCTTTAAGCATTATACGATTAATCACATTTATAGAGAAGGGAATAAGGCTGCTGATAACTTAGCTAATTTAGGGGCAGATGGGAAGAAGCTTGGTATTGGGTAATTGTAGGGTATACAATTGAAAGATGGTGATAGGATAGAGTAAATAAATTAGTGACATTAGAAAGATGTCAGTAAGGTTGGATTTGGAGGTAGTGAAGCCTTATCCTCTCTCGAAGAATGAATCAATGATATCAGATGCTAATAGAGTATGGTAGAGATTTAGGAAGAAATAGCAGAGAGGCCCATCATAGAAGTAAAATTTATTTGCTTTAGGA